>JAKSZP010000628.1:0-49714 GCA_022478985.1 Massospora cicadina
GCACTTTTAAGCCTGGCTCTATGGATATATGAGACCAAGGCAAAAAGCTTATAGAATCATGGTTCCCACTCTGGTTCCTCCACACAGACCCTTTTCATCACACCTGCTCCATAGCAGGGGAAACCCCCTCGGAGTAGTGCACCAACCCCCCATACCTGACAGTCCCGCTGGCAACAGGGGTAACTTGAGTACCTTGGGGTGCCCAATTTATATATTTCTTAGTTATTATCTTAGTTTCACATATATTCGGTAATGTCTTTCCCCTGGTCAGCTTACCTCATTTCAATAAAAATATTGCGCGAGGAATTATGGGAAGTAGTATTGGTGCAACAAGAGGAAAATGCCCTGGACCTGATGGAATTCCCTATAAGTTTTATATGAAAAATTTTACTAAAATCTCTAACATTCTTCTAGCTTCAATGAACAAGTGTATTATGGAAACATGCCTCCTACCTGGAGGTAAAGAAGCCTACACGGTCACTTTGTTTAAGAAAGGAGACAGATTAGACCTATGAAACTGGCGCCCAATTTCCCTAACCTACACAGATACAAAATTTTTACAAAAATTATGGCTAAATGACTAGGAGAAATTGCAACTGATGCGATATCCCCATCAAAGTATTAATTTGTCCCAAGAAGATCCATATGTTATAACATCCACACAGTTGCAAAAGTCTGCCAGTCCAAAACCTCCGGAGCACTTGTCTTTTTAGACCAACAAAAGGCATATGAAAGGGTGAACTGGACCTATCATAGGGTCTGCCTTCAAAAATTCAAACTCCCAAACAGATTTTAAATTGGGTAATGTTGTTTACAGAGTCTGCAACCATGGCTGTGCGGGGAGCAGGCTTCTTACCAACCCAGTTATCCCACAGAGAGGACTAAAACAAGGAGACCCCTTAATCCCTCTACTCTACAACTTTAGTCTAGACCCCCTAATCCGAAATACAAACACACTGCTCTAATGATCAACGTCAAGGGCCAACCACCAGTCAAAATGATGGCCTTCGCTGATGAATGTGTGGTGGACATATCCAACAATCAGGACGCTTTCAGAATTGAGAAGATAATACAATACTATTCAGCCATAAGTAACGCATCACTTAACACTGAGAAAACGGAAATTATACTCCTGGGGAAATATCAGACCCAGTGGATGCCATCTACACAGGGCAAACAAGCTAGTACAACATCAAGACTCCTGACCAGACATAGGAGGCGAAAATTAGCAACGACCTCACTGAAACTTCCATTTATCACCAAGCCAACACGGGCCCTGTTTATCACTTGGAAGTATGGTTGGAAGCAGGATGTTACGCTAACTCCATGATGGAAAATCAATTATTGGACAAAATAACAAGACGCATTGCCTCCTTACATTGACACCAAACAGGTCTAACAGGAAGGGTCACGGTAGCCAACTCTATGATTCTATCAATCATATGGTTCATGGCTCATGCAATCGCTTTATCACCATCTTTCTTCAACACAGTCCACGCCCTATTATATGGATGGCTTTGGTCCAACCACAATCCCCCTGTACGCCTCGAAACCCTACTTGGCTCTAGAAAGAACTGAGGTATGGAGCTTACTAATTACATAGAGCAAGCAACCCATATACTGGGATTTTGGATAGCTCAGGTGACTATCCCAGATCTTCCAGATACACACTGGGCCAGAACAGCAAGATATAACTTTACATGTGCACTACAATTAAGAAGCCCAGATCACCAAAGCTCTTTAATCAAATATCTGGCATCCCATCATACAGCTGCATGACCACATGGCACTCCTGAACATTTCAAATGAATACTCCTAGCCATGAGAAGAGCGACATGGCAGATTCACATAAAATAAACAATTAGTCACTGAGGACGCCCAAGGCTAACTCACAGACAGGAGATCAATGATCAAATAGTCACAGACAATATAATAAAGCAAAAGCCCAAACACCATAGCCAGGATAGATCACCTGGACCATATGGACATACCTACAACCTGGAGACCCAAAGAAGAGTATGGAGATACACACATCACCCTCTACTCCAACCCAGGATAAGAGCACATGTATGGAGGTGCATGAGGAGAGTATACGAACAGCTGAACGATCAAACGCCAATCACACCTCATGTGCAATATGTGGTCAGTATGGAAGCCTAGCCCACCGTTTAGAACAATGCCCAACATCAGTGGCGGTATGGAAAGAGGCCATGCGCCTTTTCCGCCAAGAAAACGGATATCCATTCAGCCTAGCAAGGAACATATTCGCTATAAACATTGACTCTCCTATCCACCCATCTCTCAGGGCGCTAATAGTAGAAATAGCACTATGGACGATACATACAATGGTACTGGAATCGTTTACAGGAGCAGCGCCTACAATCCAAGAAGCCATTCATCGCTTCCACAGCCATATATTAGAACATTTCCAAGCATGGCTGTTTGGACATATGACCCCCCATAACAGAAGGACAATCAACACATGGTTCCTCATAAGGTTCTTAAAAGTTGATCCTTTCCTTCACACATGCTGCATCAAAGAATAAGCCAGCATAACTCCCCTTCCCTATCGTCCTAATCTTGGTGATCCTGGAGACAACAAGAGGGGCCTTGAACCCTCTGGGGTGTCTTTAATTGTCAAATTTCATTAGTTTTCTCACTATATTGGAAGCGCTTGTCCCCTGGTTGACCTTCCCTGAATAAATAAAAATTAATCAGATTCCAAGCTAAAATTTTTAAAATCTTTGGATCTTTTTTTGAATATGCCACTATAGATGTCATGATGAACACATAAGAGCTCAAAAAGGTCATTGCTTATATGCTGCCGCTCCATAGGGAAAACTGTCTGTGTATATCAAGTTTAGGACTCTCTTTGAGTGTGCTAATCTTTATAGAGATGCCATCATAGCTAGTGGATCCGCGATTTTACTTGTTATGCTATCTCCTGTTTGGAGGCTCATATCATAGCACTATTAGTAAACGCCAAGAAATTAATTGAAGTCAGTGTCTATTTCAAAACTCTGATGAACTCAAAAATGCTCGCAATAAATGATGCTGTAGCCGCCGTTGTTGCTAGTTTACATAATAACTGACTTAGCTATGCACATTACCAGTTGAATGAAGCTTCAACTCTGTCCTAGACATCAAGTAATCTCTGGTTGATGTGGTTGTTTACATAAGCCATAAACTATCAGGAAGGCCACACAAGACCAGAGTTTATACCATATGATTTTAGTCAATTTACTCGATTCTTTATTTCGTGAGCAGAAACATAACTTGATCCTAACTTCATTATTGGTTATATTCCTAAAAAGATTTTAAAAATTTGACCTGTGGCCCCCATTCAAACTTTTCTGGGCTTTTCAATTCCTTTGAAAAGTTGCATTGTATAATGGTTATGATCCTCATTGTCAGAATTCCTATCCGAATGGCAGATTTGGATATTTCATATGATGGAAATTGATCCCAATCCAACCTAAAGCCCAATCTTCTGGTGGGGATAATCACCAATGAAATTCAACAATTATTAAAGTCAGAGATCAATGCAGAATGACATGGTTGAATCATGCTCCCTCGGAGCTATACAACCTCAGGGTTCAAACCTGAGCCATGGGATGAGCACAAGCAATACAACCGATTTAATTGGGCTGCCATTGAATCCCCAATTTGTTTATTTTAGATCTAAGCTTGGACTGTTTAGATTTTCCCTGAGACACCTTCATGATTAACATTATATACCTGGCATTGAGCTAATAAACTTTACGCTTTTTCTTCATTTCACAATTTTAAGTAAAATTTGTATCTACTTGGAATTTGCCTCACCAGACTTGACATCTGGATCAACAAGACTTCTTGACCAAGAGAAACAAACAAGGTAAGTATTCAAAACCCTTGGGCTTTGAGTCAACTTGCCAACAAACAACAAAGGATCTGTGGTATTAACCCATCATCCTGCCAAAACTGGTGATCCTTGCCAGGTTGCACCCCGAGTTTTCAGTGAAATTATTAAAACAAACAATAAAAAAATATGGATAATAGTGATTCTGTTTCAAATAATTCATCAAATCATGAATTTGCCTATCTCAGCACCTGGGCAAACAACATGAATGTCAGCAATACTGTGACCAACCGCAATATTCTCTTTCCCCCTTCTACTGAAGTGACTCTCCATGCTCCATCCATCAGACAATACAGCTTACTCCTATCTGACTTTGTTGAAGTTCTCAAGCTTATCTTATCTGGGGCCTTTGTCCCTGAGGCTGAGCCAATAGAAGAAGAGCTCTTGCCTGCCAGCCCCTATGATGATCTTAGCTCAAAGTTCGCTCAATATAGAACATGTTGGAGCTGGACATATGGAACGCTATCTGCGTCACTTTGACCATACCACTTTATATAATTTACTTCAAGTCTCGGGGTTCCATCATCTAGAATTCCTTCACCACTTGCAGCTGTATGAGACCATACACTCGCAGCTCCTCCAACTCTATCATTCTGCCTCCCAGTTCAGCAATAAAAACTGAACCACTACTGTGGAAAATTGGCAGTTTATTAATAAAATACAAGCTGGGCTCACCCGCTTGGATCAGAGAGTCATGAGTTTCGTTCAGATATAACTCATAACTCGTTTTAGTCAACTGGAGTTTGGTATTCATAATCAAGTCATAGATTGTACCTTTGAAGTATGCTCTTAGTTTGATATTTTATCACCTCTATCAATGAACGTCTCCAAACCTTGGAGGAAATGATCTACGAATTAAGGGAAGGCCAGAAAAACTTCTATAACTCTGGGCTTCAAGGAGGTCCTGGTGAGCGTGGACCTCCCAGTTATGATGGACGTGAAGGTGAATGAGGGCCCCCTGGTCGTGATGGACAGGATGGTGAAAGAGGACCCCCTAGTCGTGATGGATAGATGGAGGGGACCCTCTGGGCCCAGAGGTCCTCCAGGACCCAGTGGTGACCCCAGAATCCCCAACGAAAGCCTTCAGGCGTTAATCCAGCAATAAAAAAAATCTAGATGTCCAATTAGGATTTGTCACCCAAGGAGCCCAACTTACTTGGGATGGAGTTCCCCCTCTCCCAAAGTTTCCTTACCTGTTCATCATGAACGCATCAGGACCTTGACAACCCTACCTGCTTTGGTACGTGGATTAGATAAAAGAGTGGTCACCAAAGAACAACATCAACTTAACCTCAAAGCTTTGAATACTGCTTAAAAAATGAAGTATGCTGTTAAACCAACTCGTCGCCACAAAATCAGCTCTCAGTGCCACCCATGAACAAGTATATTTAATAGTTGACGATCTTAACAATCTGCAGAGACAAGTAGATGCACTTCAACCTCAATCATATTCCTGAGATAATGCCTCCTTATTAAGTGAAAGTGCTGTCACCATATCAGTTCATGTCATTTGTCCTCCAACCCCCAAGTGGTACATTTAAACCTTCATTTAAAAAAATATGTCCCTGGAGAGGGAAATATTTTCTCTTTCTTATATTGCTATGAAAGCTCTATGGAGGAAGCGACTGACCATCAACAGCTTAAACACTTGATTAACTGTCTTATCCATATGGCTCAAGACCCTATTGTCCCATCTGATGCATTGCCTTACTTGGACTGATGCCAAGACTACTTTGATTTGGGAAGTTGGGAGAAACTTAACCTTAACTAAACAGAAACAAACCTTTATGGGTATTAGCCTTAATTGAGGGGAAATATCAGTGAATTCGCCACCGTTTTTACCTTAAAGCAAAAACTTTGGTTTCAGGGATTCACCTTACATTAGACGATGCCATCACTGCAGCATTTTTGCCGTTTATAAATATGCCTAATATCTTACTTTATCTTAAAGCGGTGAAGTCTAACTTAACGTCTCTCCTTCATATTAAAGATGCCATTTTGCAAACCTGGCCAAACTACATAAACCCATCAGGCCACCTCGTTTAAACACCAATAGTCCCTTGTCCCAATTATTGGCTATTACACCCCCTGATTCGCCTACACTGAATTATACTGTAATCCTTGCAGAAAAAACAACCACACTGTATCTGACTGCCTTATCCTTCAACGTAAGTATGCAAAAGATCAGTCAGTATAGGGCAGGAGGCTCCTTATGCTGACAGAAAACAAGTGCCTCAAGACCTTTTTCTAGTTATATCTGTATATCCAATACTTCCGGTTGTTTTGTGTTAGCTGCCCCATCAGAAGATGAAGTCCCTCTGTCTATTCACAGAAATAAAAACCTTCAGCTTTCTTACTTCTATGTTGTTCTTTACCCAAACAAATTTTGGTGGTCATCTCTTCTATAGAAAGCCAAGCCTTGGCAGATAAAACTTTTCAATGATTAAACAACCCTGAGCCTGGCCCAGCAGAATCTTCCTCTAGCTTCACTACAAATCGCTAATGACAGTCTATTATCTATTAACTCCCAACATGGATCATCAGTGGCTCAAATTGAAGTAGTAGTATATAGGGTTAAAGTCCTGGCAATAATTGACATTGGTTCTCCAGTTAACGTTAATTCTTCCCAGCATATCCAAAAGATAAAAATGGCTCCAGACTTGATTCACGCAGCTGGATATGGGATGGCAGGTAATCAGTCTACTAAGGCAATAGGAGCCTATTCTGCTTTAAATCTTCGTTTTAGGAAGTTATTAATTATTTCCCACCACCATTGCGCTAGAAAATGATAACTACAAGCTGCTTATTGGGGTCCACATTTGAGGAAGTATAACTGTATCATCAACAATAATGTGATACCTATCCCTACTAAGTTATCAGATTCTGTTAATATTTAAACTCCCCGTCAAAAATAAAGGAGCCTGTAAAAATGGACATGCTTCCTCAAATACCCATCCTCCCTTTACAAAATTAAATATTAAGTCTTAGGGGAAAAATAAGTTACCCCCGAGGCTGTGTATGGCAAAGATGGGATCCATATGTATACCACTCATTCTATTACAATACCCTCAGGATAATATGTTATTGTAGATACAGAGATTCACATTATTACCCCTCCTGGTCAAATTTTTGAGCTTAGTGGACAACCAAACCTTTCCATCAAGGAAGCGTTGACCTGCCCAGGGATTTTGGATCCTGCCTACGGAAAATCCATCTCTATTCTATTAGGGAATTAACCACAGAAACT
Organism: Massospora cicadina; assembly: GCA_022478985.1. Classification (NCBI taxonomy): domain Eukaryota; kingdom Fungi; phylum Entomophthoromycota; class Entomophthoromycetes; order Entomophthorales; family Entomophthoraceae; genus Massospora; species Massospora cicadina. Next base: position 7,146 of record JAKSZP010000628.1, read on the forward strand.
CTCCAGGTCCCTCATCATGCCCCTATTCCTTACGTAAAACTATGCCCCATTAATAGTATTGCCAATGTAAATTGCTTTGACTCATTACAGGATTTCAGATTTGATCCCCTACCCACCATAGCTTTAGTTGACAGTAGAATTTGGGATAATCTTACCCTGAATGAACGCCAGGATGTTGAAGCCCTCCTTGAGGAGTATAGAAATTTCTTCTCCTAGAGACCAAGTGACTATGGAAAATTTCAAGGGTAATTTATTAAATTAAAACTGAGGATCATCTTTCATTTAAATCCTGATCATATCGAAAATCTAAAAATGGACAAAGATCAAGTGGACTTAGAGTTACAGCAACAGTTGGAAGCTTGGTTACTTGTGCCTTCCAAAAGTCCATGGGCTTCCTCACTCTTATTAATTTGGAAAAGAGATGGTGGTCACCGTGTTGTTATGGATTATCACCACCTTAACTCTATCACTCACGAAGATACATCCCCCTGCCGCATATAGATGAATCTTTTCACTTAATGTTGGGGTCCCACTATTTCTCAGCTATGGATCTCGCCAGTGGATACTGGCAAGTAAATTTGTCACCAGAAGATCTGGAAAAATGTGCTCTTGTCACAAGTGAAGGATTATTCAAGCCCACTCAAATGCTTTAGGAGTTGTTTAATGCCCCTACTATCTTCCAACGCGCTATGGACAGACTAATAGGTAATTTAGAATGCTCCTGCAAACTAGTTTCCCTTGATGATATTACCGTTTTTTAAGATCCTTTACTGATCATCTATATCACCTCAGGCAAGCCTTTCAGAAGTTACGGCAATCATTGTTAAAACAAAAGCTTTTAAATTGCCCTTTCTTATAGAGTGAGATGGATTTTCTGGGTCATAAGGTCAGCAAAGCCGGAATATCCTTGATGGATGATAAGATCTTGGCTATTGCTAATATGAACACCTTAAATCCCTACGAGATGTACAAGTTTACCTAGGAATGGTGGGCTATTATCACAATTTATCCCCATTTCGCAGATATTTTTGAGCCTCTGGTGTATTTACTGAAGAAAGTAATGCCCTTTTAGTGGAAAGAAGAGCAACAGAAGGCCTTTGACCTGCTAGAAGTCTCTCTCCCACTCTCCAGTACTTATTCATCTGAATTTTGATAAACCCTTCCTCCTCTTTACTGATGTTAGCAATATTGCCATCAGAGTCATACTATCTCAGCATGATGAGAACTTAGTGGACCATCCCATCGCCTACTACATCAAGACCTTATCTAAAACCAAACATAATTATAGCATTACAGAACGTAAATGTTTGGTGGTCCTACTGGCCATTAAGGATTTCTGCCCCTTTTTATAAGAGAAAACCTTTTAACATCATAACTGATCATGCTTCCTTATGTTGGCTACAGCAAAATGAAGGACCCTGATGGGAGATTATACCAGTGGGCGTTAAAACTTCAAAATTACGACTTTTCCATTATCCACTGACTAGGGACAATCCATCAAAACGTGGATTGCCTACCTTGGATTCCCATCTAACTATAACTAACACTGAAGAGGATTGACCTACAACCTCCTAACCCAACCACAGGTATGGAAGGACAAATCCCCAACCCTCCAAAAGGAATTAGTAAAAGGATCGCAAATTTCCAAGTCAAAAATGGTTAATTATGCAAACTTGTGTTTAAGCAATGGGTGCCTTATGTAAGACCATTGGCTCAAACTGAAATCATATTAGAGGGACATTGGCAAGTCAGCCATGAGGGAATTTGAAAAACCTACAAGTGTCTTAAAACTCAATATTATTGGGAGGGAATGTTTGTTTAATTTCGGGATGTATTAAAGTCCTGTCTGGTATGTAAAAGCCAATCTGGATCTAATCCCCGCTCTCAATATCCAGTGGTCCCACCCTGTGAACCATTCCATACTATTAGCATTGATGTTGTAAGACCTCTTCCTCGAGACTCCAATAGACATCAGTTTCCTCCTACTAGCCATGGACCATCTAACTAAGTGGATCAAAGCTGTTTCACTCCCCACCGCTTTGGCAAAGGCTACTGCCACATTTTTGTATAATAATATTATCACCCAGCATGGGTGCCCTAACGTCATTTTTTCTGATAATGGACAAAATTTACGCTCAACGCTGGTGAAAGTTTTAGCTGACCTGATGGGAACCACACTGGTATTCTCCACCCCCTACTATCCTGCAACCAATGGAATGATAGAGCGGGTAAATGGTACTCTAACTGCAACCCTACAGAAAATGGCTATGACTGACCCCCTTCATTGGCCCCAATATTTGCCTAGTGCAATTCTGGCTTATCAGATTAGTTTTGAATCTTATTTGAGGTAAGGTGACCAGGGGACAGACATTACTGATACAAAAATAACAACTGAAAACACAAACTAAACGCCCTAAATGAGTGGTGAGACACTAAAAAAAAGGAAAATTAACCTACCAAGTGTAGCAGTTGCGAACCGCTTATCCCACAATGGTGAAAGGGAAAGGGGAGGGGGATCAGGCGGATTATTTATTGCATCTTCATGAATGAAGAGGTGGATCAAAGCTGAGAGCAAAGGGGTTGGGGAATTTGTGGGATGTGGGTCAAGGAAAAACAGAAAAGTGTGAATTTCTTTGATAATGTTATGGGCCTGGAGCTCAGCTCCCAGGAATTCAGCAACATGCTGTTCAGCTTGTATGTGTGCATCGGGGAAGCTGGGAAAATTTAGTAATATTGGCTCTGGTTATGCGCGTGGTGGGGGCAAATTCTGCCAGTGCAACAACTTGCTTGATAGCAGAGGTGGCAGTTTCCTTTAATCGTTCAATTTCCACTTTTGAAACCTCAGGGAAATTGGCAGGGAAATCGATTAAATGTAGCCCTTCATTAAATTCAGTGACAGACAGTGCCAAGGCTTCATGGAGATGTCAGCTATCAGGAGAGGCCATGGCAGCCTCAGCAAGTTGATGGTCACTCAAGAACAGGGTATTGGGGGGGCTTGGGGACATATTTCTTGGGTGGGAATGGGGCATCGAAATCTGAAGGTAGATATGGTTCCAAATTAATTGGAAAGTCGGGAGGTGGGACAATTTCCCCAGATTCAGTTAATTCATCCAGTAAGTCCCAGGGATTTTGGTTGAGCGTGATTGATTCAGAGGGACGTGCTTTTGGTTGGGTAACTTTTGGGGCGTTAAAAAGGTTGGATTGAATTTGGTTCCAAACCTTCTCCTGATTGGGTATATTGTGAGAAATTAAGCTGGCTTGGGCTTTGGCTGCAAAGGTTTTGTTGATTTTTTCATGTTCAGCTGGAGGGGGTGGGGGAAGCCAAAATCCCCACTCAAACGCTGTTTGTGCGGCCTCATGTGTGGGATTGGTGGATTCCGCTTGTTTTGAATTGTAGCTACAGTTTTTTTGTAATAACACAACTCAATGCAGAGGGGGCAAACGGTGCGGCTGTTGTCAATATGAGCTCAAAAGAATTGATCTGGTGCAGATGGGATATGGGCACGTGGTGGGATGTGCTGGGCTATGGTTGGCTGGTGGGGGGTAATGGTGGCCATTGCATGTGGTGCCGCTAACCGCTCAGCTCCGCTTGGGACCAGGAAGTGGAGGATGGGGTTTGTACCATATTTGGACAGCCCCATCATCAATTATTCTTAGAGTGTTGAGGGGGAAGGTGCGAAGGAAGGTTTGCGAAGATCACCACCATTGCGGTGTCACTGGGGAGGTGTGTATGGGTTGTGGTAATAGGTGTGTTTTATATATTAAGGGCGTAGTTGCTGCAGCAGTTGCGTCCTCTTCAGTGGGAAAACCAATATCAAAATAACCCCTTATAAGGGCAGAATTCAATAAATCCTGCTGGTGAAAATGTGGACGTTGCCATCTCAATTATTGATTTGTCAGCATATGAAAAGAGATGCCCATATCTGACTCAGAGGCAAAAGTAAATATTGGATTAGGGTTGGGCAAGTGGGTGGGGGAGGGTTGGGTGGACTTGTGCTAAGTGTAATAATAAGTCCCTTGGAGGGACAAATCAGCCTAATGCATTAGGCTGACTGGATGAGCCAGTTAGCACATGTTTGCCTGCTGGGTGGAAAACGATAGCAGGTGGAGCGCTGCTGCCCCACGCTGGGGCAGCAGGTGGCGGATCTGATGACATAAATGGAAAACTGATATGGTGTAGGTGGCGATAGAAAATTAATGTATTCTTTTTATTAGATTCGCTCAAAAGTGATGTCTAGTGGAAAGAAAAGCCTGGTCTATCAGATTAGTTACCATCAAATTACTAAGATGTCGCTATTCCAAGCGTTGTATGGCAGAAGTCCCCATCTGCCTTCCAAAGTCCAGGTGATGATTGACCAAGCTTCTCTTGAAGCACCTGAAGTCTCTATGTGAAGTATTGCAAATTAAATTATAAGACCTCAGGCCCTGGATGCAAAAACCTGTTCACCATAACCAGTAGAGAAACAGCTCAATTTAATAAACTGATCCCAAACACACCTTCCAGCCAAATGACCTCGTTCTGTTCTACCATAACCAGCCTGGAGGTCATGATCACAAACTGGGCACCAACTGGTCAGGGCCTTATTGAGTCATATATATATGGGGCAACGAACACTCAATCATATAGGTGTTTAGGGAACAGTTGTAAACTGCGTACAATATCTCTTTCACCATCCAATTTCTCCATTGTGCCAAGATCTAGAGGGGAGTATTTTTAAGAATTCCTACCCAATTGACAGATTCAGATGCATCTGATGATGGTAATTGATCCTGATCTGATCAAAAAGCCAAACTTCTGGCGGGGATAATCCCCACTAAAATTCATCTATTATTGAAGTCAAATAATAATCCTGAACATCATGGTCAAATCATTCTCCCTAGGAGCTACCTAACCTCAGGGCTCAAACCTGAGTCATGAGATGAGCACAAGCAAATCAACCGAGTAACTGGGCTGCCATTAAATCCACAATTTGTTTATTTAACAACTAAGCTTGGACTGTTTGGATTTTCCCGGAAAAGCTCCCCAATTACCCTTATATACCTGGCATTGAGCTAATAAACTTTACGCTTTTTCTCCTTTTCACAATTTTAAGTGAAAATTGTATCTACTTGTAATTTTCCTCACCAGACTTGACATCCAGATCAACAAGACTTCTCAACCAAGAAAAGCAACCAAGGTAAGTATCCAACACCCTTGGGCTTCAGGTTAACTGGCCAACAAACAAAAAAGGATCTTTGGTATCAACCTGTGATCCTAACAATCATCAGAAAGCACTACTGCATTTTGAATGAAGTAACTTGTCTATGAATATTATTTGCCTACTCTAAATAAAGGGGTTACCTTATTTTATCAATTTTTGTCATTTATTAATGTAGAGCTTTAGTGCAGTCTTATCTATACTGAAGGACAGAACATTACCACATAGTTGTTCTATATGGTAAAATAGTTAGATTAACAAAATTTTAACCTGTGCCATAGCAAGTGAAGGACCTCTTCACTTCCGAAGTGGTGCTCATTACAGGGGGCTGTAGCAGCAAGGGAGAAAAGATTTTTAACTTATAATGGACTTGAGTCAGAAAGGAGAAATATGGCGAGAACAGCTAATTTTTCACCTTTTATGTTACTCCTGCTACTCCTTATTGAATCCCCTTTGAGGAAGTCAGCTTCAAATATTTTCTTATTTAAGGTTTTGAACTTATAACTTCATGTGGAGCAGCTGAGACAGTGTGGTAACATGTACTATAAGGATAACAGCTCTATGGACACAAACAATCAATAAGTGAAAGTTTTGTTCTATTGTCAGCATAAACAGGACCAGCTGAATCAACATTGTGAAATTTTCTAGTCTTTAAGGCGTAGTGAAATCCTGCAACAAGCTTGAAGTCTCTCTCAGATGGGGCAATACCTAGCAGATATCTTCAACCCTCAGTGCCTAATTCTCAACTGACATTTTTTTACCACGTCGTAATTATGGAAGTGTTTGACAAAAACCAACAAAATTTTGAAGCGCTACGAGATCTGAACAGCAGCTTGAGACCAGTATCCAGGTGGTGCGCCAGGCTTTAACAACAACCATAGCCTTAATGTCTAACTTCACAGCGTTTGGATGAACTTATTGATCAAATAATTCAAATTATGTTGGCCATAGGACATTGAGCCATGGAAAAATATGGATGAACCAATGAAAAATCCAAGGGCTGACTTACCTCCAGAGGAGGAGGTCAAACATAACCATGTACTCCAGGTGACAATTGTTATGCTGAGACGATTTAACCCCTAGAACAATACATCCAACGTGAAATGGTGGTAGCTGCACATCACTTAGGAAGCATTATTGAGACTACTAACCACCTTCTAACTGATTTAAACCAGTTAAAACCAACAAGCAGCCATACAGCAAGTCATCAAAGGATTTTGATGCTTATTCTGGACTCTAAAACAAAACACTGGAGACTCTCTAGTCAAACAATGACCTATAGCATTATATTCACTAAATTTGTAACATAGAAACACTCACATAAGTGAATTGAAGTACCTGCACATTAGTTTGCGCAACATGAAAAGACACCATACAGACTTATGACATTTCAAGATGCATTCTCATTTAAAGGCCTGCAAATTCTATTACTTGATAACAGCATGATAAATTTGAGATATAAGATGGCAGATGTTGATGCCCTCCTAAACTCTGCCCCCTTTTCGTTCTGAGCTTTTTGGGGAGGATCCTGCAGAAGAGAAGGTTACTGAAGAACGATGCACCACATCACCCGTTCTTTACCACCCTCTCTGCTCCTTTGTCTCCTTTAGTAAAGACCCTAATCCCTGAACAAGGTCAACCTCGCGTCAGTAACCCAGGACCCTGAGTCAATGCTGCACCAATGGCATCCAGATCTGGAAGACTTTTTTATCCAGAAATTAAGCAATGTAATATGGTATATCCTCCTAAGTTTAATAAGCATGGGAAGTGCAACTGTCCTTAAAAATATTGAAGATTACCATACATGGAGCCATAATTTTTTCTAGCTACTACTTTGATTAACTCTTTATGTGACCAAAGTCAAGATCTAATTATGACATACTTACTTGAGGAACATTAACTTTCACTGATGTGAAAAGAGCGGTTTTATGGGAGTTCAGAGAACTGAACGCATGGCTACTTGGAAGGCTGAATTTATGACTATTCGGTTCAAGAAGGACAAAACCATCGCCAATTTAATTACCAAACTTTACCACTATCTCAGGGGTTGCTGGGCGCCAAGGCCACAGTAGAATTCGATGCTTTGGTTATGATCCAAGATGGCATAAATAATTATCTTGATTTACATCACTCTCTCTGCTTTTGACAATTGTAAAAGAGTTGGATGCAACTTCTATGAATAAATACCTGAAGAAATGTAACGGCACGTTTGGACTGAAAGATGTCAAAACGCAAACTAACTGACCTCCTTGCATGAAGAAAAAGGGACCTTGGAGAGCTTTTCTCATCATCAAGGAATTGGAAACCCCCACAAACTATATAAGATAACTTATTGGATCTGCAAATTTAAGGGTTATTCGCCGTTACCTGTCTTTAATGGTGCCCTGGGGTGAACCTTGTAACATTTCAAGAGGATGACATCCAGGTAAAAGAGCCTCACCAATAGAAGGGTGACGCTCTACTGTCAGTTAGCCTCAAATTTTGACCCAAAATCTTGAAAATATGAATTATCCTCTACTCAAGAGCCCTATCAGAGCATTCCCATGGTGTCAGCCATCACCAGAAGTCAACTAGCAGTCATGTAAGCGAAGGACAACTGATTGTCTCTAAACCATATGCTACCTCTATTGTTGAACATAATCGATTCAGAGATGATGAGGACTATCAATCTTTACCTCCTTTAAAAAGAGTTAAAGTTGAACTACCAATTGAGACCCTGAACACTCACTTCTATGAAGGACAATAGATTAAGACAATGATTAACCAGATCCATAACTCTTCTATTCGATAGTTAAATTAGGATTCAAAATATTTTTCTAATTGTACTTATAATTATATTTGCATAAACAAAGTTCAGGTGCATGTCATTGTTGACAGCTGCGCTTCTGTCAATGTAATAAACAGTCAGTTTGCAGAACGGTTGAGACTAACTCCAGATGTAGTTCACCATCAACAATATGTAAAAGCTTGTCCTAAAGGTAACATTAGTGAAGGAGAATATAGTGCATTACTAATGTGTTTAGCTCTCTGCGGGTTAGTTACCCTGATATCATGCTTCCCAACAATAACTATCAAGTCCTTGTGGATACTAGCTTCCTTAGATTTCTATATTATTTGATATTATTCAAGGTATGCTGATCAGGGGACGGACATTACCAAAGCTCAAAGAGCAAACAAATTAAATCCTCACCAAGTAAAATGAACGAACTGCCTAAAACGAGTGGATGACACAAAACGTGAACACAACCAACCAGGTGGGACATCTGGGACCGCTTACCCATCATGGTGGAAGGGGAGGAGGTATCAGAAGGCTCATCCTTGGCATCATCTTCACCCCAAATCAGGGCATGGGATATGGTGGAGAGCAAGGCGTTGGGGCATCAGAAGGTTGCGAAGCGAGATCTTTGATGATTGGGGTGGCAGAAAGACAGTAGTTGACCATATGAGAGATAGCTTATTGGTAAAAGCTGTTTCAGCTTATATGCGTGAATTGGGGAGCTTTAAAGATGTGGTAATATTTAAATTTATTGCGGGGAAGGCCGACCATGGGAAGGACACTTCCGAATATGACTCAGGAAAGATAAACTTAGTACCAGGGGAGGCACCCCAGAGAAGCGATGCTATCTCTTGTTGCCAGCGGGAACGCCACTTATGGGTAGGGGAGGGAACGTGTGAAGGGGCCGTAGTCACTATTGAGAACGTGTGGAGGAAGGGGTCTGATTTGATGAACCAGACTGGGAACCAGGAGGAGATCAACTGTCAGCGACGCGGTGGGAGATATCCAAACATCCATGCTTGAAAGTGGTCCACAAAATGAGACCGGAATCTGTAGACAGCTTCTGGGAGGGTGGGGGTGGAGCCTGCGATGGCCTCCAAGACAATCGTGTGGATGGTCCACATGGCGATTGCAACCACCAGAGCACGGAGGGAGAATGGAAGGGAGGAGGCCATTGATGAAGCAAACATATCTCTTGACAGACTGAAGGGATGCGTTTGATCCTGGCCCAGCAGACGTTGAGCTTCGCGCCATATCACTTTAGAGGTGGGGCACTTCTCCAGGCGGTGGAACAGCGTTCCATACTGGCCACACACGACACAGGATGAGTGTAAAGCGTTAGAGCGCTCAGCTGTACGATACACCCACCTCAGGCAGCGCCACACATGGGAGCGGACTTGAGGCTGCAACAGAGGATGGTGTGCGTATTTCCAGATAGACTTTAGGGTCTCAGTGGAATAAGGGATGTCCATCATGTCCAGGTAGTTCACCCTGGATAGGACATGGGGTCGAATGGGGATCACGCCATCATGGATGGGTAGCCCCTGTACCTCTTGTGTGAACTGAGGTGAGGGGCGGCCTCTTCAGGTTGTATGTCCACTAATACGAATTTTCCACTCTGCGCTTTGCACTGAGAGTAGGATTCGTTTGTAGTGGGTTTTATTCCCATGAGGACCTGTGGCTGATGTATGTGATGCGAGGTATTTCATCAGGGGAGTGGGGGTTTGATGAATTGTTGAGGCCCAAGGCTCAGGAGAAGTTGGAGTGGGCCGCGCGGGATCAGTGTTGGGATGGGAGTGTAGGAGCGGTGACGGCCGCGATCCAGGTGCCCAGGATCTTGGCAGCATGGGCTTTGAAGTCAAGAAGGCCCATGCCACCTTGACGATGAGGGCCAAACATGACCTCTAGCCGTACTGGTGGAGGGCGGCCTGACCAAAGCCATCCTTGCAGCAAAGCATACAGGGATTTGAAGAAGCTTGGGGAGAAGGGGATGGCGTGGGCTCCAAACCAGACTTTTGGAGAGGAGCATAGAGTTGGCAAGAACAACCCTGCCAGTGAGGGTAGTAGGGTGGGCTCTGAGAGAGGCGATTCGCTTCATCACGTTATCCAGAATAAGACACTCCATTACTGCTGATGCATATCCGCCTGCCTCCATCCACACGTCCAGATGGCGTACTGGTCCTATGGTAGGACGTGGCACGAAGGGGAGCACCAGTGGGGCGGTGTGTGTTGAGTTAGTAAGGCGTGGACATGGGCGAGCAGATGGTCCAGGTTGGGAACTAATTGCTGGGGCCCAGCAGTTCTGAAACCGACCAAGGAGGATGATTTCGGTCTTGGAGGCATTCAGTGCCGCGTTGCTTACCCGGGAATATTCCTGGATGAGGGCTTCAAGCGCGCGTGCATCTTTATTATTAGACACCCCCACCACGCAATCATCTGCAAATGCCATCATCTTGACTGGGGTTTGTCCTGGCACAAGAACCCCAGTGAGTTGGGCATTCACATTTCGCAGTAGTGAGTCAAGGCTGAAGTTGTATAAGAGTGGGCTGAGAGGGTCCCCTTGTCGCAAGCCCCTTTGAGGGCGGACTACTTCCGTTAGGAAGCCTGGGCCACGCACTGCCATTGTTGCAGAGCCGTGAGCAGCATCACCCAGTTGATGAAGCGGGGGGTAGGCGGAATTGATGGAGGCAGTCCCTAAGGTATTCCAGTTTACTCTATCATAGGCCTTTTGTTGGTCCAAGAATACCAGTGCTCCAGAGGCTGTGGATTGACATGAATTAGCCATGGAGTGCACGTTATCCCAAATTGACCTTCTGGGGATGAAACCGAATTGTTCTGGGGAGATGGTGGCAGATGCTACTGTCCCTAAAAGGTTAGCCATGATTTTGTTAAAGTTTTGGTGTCTGTGTTTGTTAGAGAAATGGGGCGCCAGTTGGCTAAGTCAAGCTTATCCCCTTTCTTGAAGAGTGTGACAGTAAAGGCCTCATGTCCTCCTGGTAGGAGGCGCGTTTCCAACAGGCTTTGGTTAAGTGAGGCTAGCAGCAATGGGGATATAAATTTGAAATATTTTTTGTATAACTCATATGGAATGCCATCTGGGCCTGGGCATTTTCAGTTTGGCGCACCACGAATGGCTGTCCATAATTCATTCAGAGTAATTAAATTCATCAATTCTGGGTATTAGAAATGGTGCAGATATGAGCTCAGTTGAGAAATTCCGCCATTTCGGCCAGCTGAATTGGTTCAGTTTATTATAACTCGGAGTAATATTTTTGTGTTTTGATTGCCACTTCAGCTGGTGTGCCCGCAATGGAATTATCTGATCTTTGCACCCGTGTGCAGGCCACGCTCTGGCGTGGTGCGAAATTTGTTTTAAAGAAGTATGCGGTGCACTTGTCGCCTTTAGTGATGCATGTGGCCCTGTATTGGACACAAACCCGATATTTGTGTTGCCTTTTGAGTGCGTTGAGGTGGGCGGCTGCCTCCGCCCACTTCCAGCCCCATGCAGGGCTGTATCCTGTGGCTAGGATGTTGGACTTCAAGTGGGCCAATTCTGCCAGAACATGCGAGATAACCGCTGATGTGGTTCGTGAGCATCTGAAGGAGAGATGGCGATAGTGGCGGATGGTGTCCTCTTTGAAAGTTGCCCATGTGGAAATGGGGTCCGCGCAAAACGGTGCAACAAACGATTTTGCCAAAGTTGCCTCTTCCACCCATGTGGAAAAACCTGGCGACGCTATCTCTGGGGGGCAGATTTTGTACCAATGTGGGGCCTTAGCAGCTGTGACAGGTAGGTGGTAGGTTAGTGAGAACAGTCAATGGTCGGAGAATTCCAATTTTGTTGTTTTGAAGTGGGAGATGTGGGGTTGGAATTTCACCGGTGTTTGAATAAGGTCGATGCGGGTCATGGACCTTAATTGGCCATTGTGGATGTGGGGATGCGTCATGTTTTTGAGCAGTGGGGCATGTCGCGGCAGCGCATCCATTAACCCAAGGGTGGCTTTTAGAACGCGTAGTTCTATGTGACCCTGTGGGGCGTGGGGTGAGGGAGGCCACCAGTCTGTTGGTGAGGTTAGCCAACAGTTCATGTCACCAACTAGGAAAGAATCAGGGGGTAGCAGGAGGGATTTGACTGACGAAAAAAATTTCTGATGCTCATGTGCACCGTTTGGGGCATAGATGTTGATGATTGCATGTGCAACGTCGGCCCACGAGAAGGTGACAACGAGCACTTGGCCATTTAGGAATGTTTCTGAGGATGTGAATTTGAAAAAATTGTTTTTCTGAATTAGCACCCCACAGTGCTTTGACCAAAAGGATAGGGATGGGAGGAGCATTGTTTTCCAAGCTTCCTCAGAACCTCGTGGACAGTGGGACTCCTGGATGGCCAGGATATCTACGGGTTAATTGTGTTGTAAAAAACTCAGTTTCCTAGCCTGGGACGGGGAGGCCTTGAGTCCAGCGATATTCAATGTCCCTAGAGTGAAGGTTTCCCCCATTGAACCTTAGGTGCGAGGGGTGGGCCCCCAGGCCCACCAGCCTCTTCAAGTTCCCCGCGGGATTTCACAGCAGCGCGGGTGTTAGCAGCAACGTTATCAGGGTTTTTGTTAATTTTTGTGGAAAGAGTCACGTTGGCTTTGGCATTCACTTTTTTTTCCCAACGTCAGACGAATTTTTTGCAGTGCGGATGAGTTTGGTGCACCGTCAAGCAGGTCAAAATTTTTTTTTCAGTTGGGATAGGTCATAAGTCAGTTTTGACCGGAGCTTGGGTGCAGCGATTGGGTGAGATTGAATCTCCCATCGGATCTTTGGATTGAGTGGCCCACTCGGCATGGGCCTCCCAATCTGATTGGTTGATGGATTCCTGAGTCACTTCCACTGCAAAGGTACCCATGTCCTCCTGGCGTTGTGAGTGTGGTATGGCGGTGGTGGCCTTGGCAGCTTCCTTGGCCATGGCCCTATGGGCCTGCTTGGCCTTCTTCCACTCCTGCGGGGAGATGGGCTTTACCAATAGGTAGCAGCCTTGTGCTCCCCATAGGAAAGCCTCCTTGGTGCTTGCAGTTGGTTCATAGTGCGCCTCTCCGCTGGCCATGGCCGCCAAGTGGTGCTCTTGGAATGTGACGCCCTCCTTGATGGGGCATGCATGTGCCTTATGGCTGAACATGTCACAGTGGGTGCAAATGGGGGGCGCGCTGTCCATGGTCACCCGGAATGGGTGGGTGGTATGCCCTGCAATATCAATAAAAGTGGAGTGCGGGATCTGGGTTAGGTCCTTCGCGATCTCCTCAATTGGGGTCAGAACTGCAATGGCTTTGCCGGTGCACAGGTGTGGCATCAGCGTGAAGTGTTGCATTTCGAAAGATTGTATCTCACCATATACAGCGAGACCATCTTTCAGGTGTTGCTCCAAAATGTCACGTTTTACCATAGTAGGCAAAAGTCAAACGTGAGGAAGTTTGGTTTGATTTTGTCCATCTGGTGCTTTTGGTTTCGCGACCCATTGCCCTTTGGGGAGGTTGACCACTATGCGCACTGCTGCAGCCTCATCTGCTGCTATTTTGCTTTTAAACCTAGGTCCAGCCAACTGCGCGACATGGAGTGAGGTGCAACGTACACCACGGTTGGGAAAATTTTGTGTACATCTTCACAAAATTTTTCCCATAAGGCCGTTTTTTGGATGTCCAGATACATGCAGACTCCGAATTCCACCGACGAAAGTGGATGGGAGTGTGGCGTGTTGATGTACTGGTTGCATCATGCTTGCCACACGAGTATCTCTTGGGAAATTGTGACTGCTGGTTTTTTGAGATTTTTGTCTATTCCACTGGATTCTCCAGAGCATTTTCGAACGTTGGAGGCCGCGGGCCTTCCGCCTGCTCCTCTTACCTTGCTTGCCCAACTGCTCCCTGACATGGGCGCAGACTAATCTCCTCTGTGAGATTATCAAACTAGATTTAGTCTTGAATTGAATAGGTTGCAAAAGTGTTTGCAACGAGAAAGAAAAAGTTAGGATGTGGTAATATTGGTGTGGGTAATCTTGGTTTTGGGATTCTGCGCTACCACTGCCATGTGTTGGATGGCGTCATTGGTGGCTTTTTGAGAGTCAATCAACATATTTTTAAAGTGTATTGGTGGTAAAAGGGGATGATGGGATGAGGGATTCCTCCTGAGAGCATCTCCACTGATTTGGCAACAGCTTTGTGGAGAGGACAACAATTTTGCTTAGCCGTTGCTTCAACAGCCAGCTGGTGGTCACCGCAGAACATTTTAGCGTTTTACTGGGGGGTGAATAAATGAGGGGTAGCTCAGAGTCTTGGTCAGCATACACAAACTCTTGATTTGTTGAGTAAAGACTTCAATAATACTGGAATCATCAATTTCAGCCAATAAATCCCAAGGGTTTTGGTTGAATTTAATTGGGGAATTGGCATATGACTGATTTTTGGTTGGTTATTGGAGGAAGCATGGGAGTGAACTGGGGTTCAAGCTGGTGCTTGATTGGAGGGAGCATATGTGGCACCAAGGTGAGAAGGAGGCTGATTGGTGGCTGCGGGAACAGCTGCAGCAACAGGCTTTGGATGAGGGGAAGGTACAATTGTACCCCATACCAAAACTGGCCTGAAGTGGCATAGATTGGAAGCTGGTGGATAAAAAATCAGAGCTGTTGGAAGCAGCTAGGGAAGGGCACTTACGTTTCAGGTTCAGCTCAAAACAGGATGGACAGATCATAGTCCCTCCCTAAATGTGGGCACAGAATGGATGTTCAGAGGCAGAAGGAATGACAGCGCGAGGAGGAATCAACAAGGCATTTTTAATAAATTCAGGGCTGATTGTGGCATATGCCTGAGGCCTAGCGAGGCGTGTAGCCCCATTTGGGACCACAAATTGTAAGATGGGGTTGGAACCATAGGCTGCCAATCTGTCCATCAGCTCCTGGTGGAGCATTACAGGGGGAGGTGGGTGGGCAAACCAGCAAACTGAACCACAAAGTGGTATCCGCTGGGAGCCAGGTCTGAATTGTGGGGAGAGGGTACCCTGGAAAACCAGGAGCACAGTTGCTGCAGCGTTGGCTTCAGCTTCACAGGTGAAGTCAAGATCAAAATACCCCTTATAGGGGCAGAAATTAATAAAACCAGCAGGAAGCATCACCGCCTGAGCCATTTTAATAATGGCTTAGTTGTGGTAAGGAAAAAGTTTCTCATGATCGACCCCAAGGCCAAAATGCATGTTACTCTAGGGGAGCACCAGGGGGCAACAAGACACTGCTTAGGTATGAGCGAGGTGGGCGTCGAGATTCTTGGGAGGAATGAATTGTCCCAGGGGTTTAATATGACTGGGCAAGCCAGTCTGAACGCGTTTTTCTGCAGATGGAAAAGGCAGGGGAGTTTTCCCCTGCCCCACACTGGAGCAGCCAGTGGGGAATCAGAGGACATCAGAGCAAAACTACAGCGGGCAATAAAAGTTTACTTTTTTCCATAAGATATGCTTGAAACGTTAAGCTGAGCGGAAAGAGAGTTAACTTCCTTAGATTTAATGGAGTTAATTTAAGTTATTACATGTTAAATTTTACTAAACTAGGAAAAACATTACACATTCACTTTTAAGGGAATATAAAACTTTTTTTAACTCATAGAAATAATTTTATCAATGTGACCTAAAAGAATGGTGTAATTCGCATCCATTATCAACAAGTAGGCCTCCAAAGTCTTTCACCTTATACCGCCATTCTCAACAATAAAGGCACTTCCATCTGAGCTTCCAAGGACTGTGTTATATAACCTGATGAACAGCGTGTGGATTCACTGGAATGAATTTGGAGCTGCCTAAAAGGTTGTATAAGAAATTTATCCCCTTAGCAACTGTTCACGTCCAAACCTTTTGCAGATCCTGAAATAATCTCAGTTGCCATCTAGAGATCTGTGTATTACTAACAAGCTTTTAGTTTTGCTTTGATCAATTACTAAAATGAACTCAAAACATAACTTAAAGACGGATTTAAACCATATTTTCATCCATGCTGCACTAAACCTATGTTGACTCAATGGACCCCTGCTGACCTCAATTGGGGCTGTGGAACACAACATCCTGGTTTATACCAGCATGAACTGAAATGCGCCCAGGATGGACCAGCTAACCCTCTGTCATGATTCCAGTATAACTGGACAATAAGCCCTAGGTCATTATGGCAGAACGGATGGAATCCGCTGAGATTTGATATGAGTAATAGTAATTTGAGTGCCTCAAGATGAGGCGATATTGGTTTGTTGAGAAATCATCTCGGATTAGGAAATTGAGAAATTAACAAATAAAGATTTGAAGGAACCAATGAGATGTGGCGAATTAAATTACTAAGCCATAGAAGTGGTAGCATCTGAAGTCGCCACAATATATGCAAGATGAGATGATCAAGAGGAGGAGGTTGTTAGTAGTTTATAGAAAGCAGAAACAGCAAGATCAGCTGTAATAAGTATATTAAATAAAGAGAGTTGTGGGAGTGAGTGCTCCATATTTATTTAAAATTTTATTATGTTATTTTGAGGACAACGATCATCATATCATTTGTTCTAATTTCTCAGTGAGTTGAACCCTGTGCAAAATCCATCAGCGTATCTCTTGAATACCGCCAATTTTATAAAAGTGGTGCACACTACAGGGGCGCCCATTGATCAATTAAGACAAAATGATAAAAACTCAGTTGCCTGCTATGTTGCATTCATGTTGTTTTGATAAAAACTCTATCCAACACTCTGGGTCAGCTGCCTATGTGGAGCTGAACCTGGCTTTGGACACTGTGCTTAAAAAGCAAGATGAGCTTCTCCAAGAGAATTGCTACAATAAGCTGTCCTCATTTGATCATGAAGGGAATATATATGGGTTATTTAAGCGATTTGAAATTGCAACTGAAGGAGTCTAAGATGACAGAGAGTAAAACTGTTGATTTCTTCCTTGGATGTCAGAAGTGCTGAGCAAGTCGTCTGTTACCTTTATGGAAGCTCCATTACATACCAATAAGTTAAAAAGACGGTGCTGTGGTTGTTCAGCGGAACAGCAAAAATGTCACAGTGGAAGGCCGAATTTTTGACCATCAGGTTTCAACGGAATGAGACACTCACCATATTTGCTGAGCAATTTAAGGCAGAAGCTCACAAGCCAATTGGGGCCAGAATTTTATCATCATCAGATGTGTGTATTGTGATGACTTCTGCTATAAATCCGTACCATGAGTTACATAACTTTATGGCCCCACTGTGATGAAGAAGTACCTTTGCTTAAAATTGTTCAGTTTTTGACCCATATATCAGTTGACTTCCCTCCACCTAATACCAAGCGAAATCTTTCTGCTATAACTGCTGAATCATCTTACATGGGGACTCTGCTTGTCCAGTTCACATTCCACCAAGTTACCCTCAGCAGTTAAACATCCACCCCATATTTGCTTATTATCCCCAGCCCAACTATCGCCCTGAACCTATTTATGCTGACCACTTCCAGCCCAACTCTCGCCGTGGCTTGTTTCATATTAATCAGGGACGTAAGCCTTATGGTGTCAGCTGTTTCAAATGCAGTTGACAGGGGCATCTGGCATGATGGTGCCCTAATCAACTGGTCTCTTGTGTACAGCCAGAACAGTACGACCAGGGAAAAGTCAGAGCGGAATAGAGAAGGGATTCTCTATCTACGCTATACCAAATGTACCACCTGAACCCAAATTAGAATTTTCAGAAGAAGTTCCCTGGCACTATGAGTCAGTCATATATCAGCACCCGGCTGAGGGTGAATTTTTTAACACAAGTGTAGTCTGTGGCTATGGAAGAAGAGGGGTCCCAGATGCAGGTTGAGCCGTATGCATGCCAAATGTTTAACCAAGTAACTCCTGAAAAGTTAGACCCCTCCTCAGATGCACCTTTTTTGCAAGCAGTAAGCGCCGCTCTTCCAGTCAAACCTACTATCAAACAATACCCTAGAATTGGTAAGGGGATTGCGTGTTTCTTTAAAAACAGGGATTCCATAGATGTCCATGTTATAAACAGTCGATATGCATCTTACTCTGAATGTACTTACTGTGACCTGGTTGTAGCTAAGACCCAAGTCCATGCCATCAAAGATACCGGTGCCCCCATCAATATATTCTCCACCAAATTGGTGTCCAGGTTGTCATTAAAACCGGATGTGGAACATTGGATGGTATACGGCACTGCTGGAGCAGAAAATATGGTCTCTGAGGGAGCATACAGTTGCTTCCACTGCAGTTTGGTTCTATTGTCGTGGTAGCCCTGCTATAGTGTTACCAAATAGCCATTACAATCTTTTAATCAGAACTGCTTTCTTGTGACATTATATGGTTGTCATTGACATGAAGGTGAGACTTTTACATTTATTGGGTCAGCGTTTCCAAATTCACTTCACCTCTAGCGGAGTGCCAAATGATCTGGTGCATATGGGGAATATCAATATAGCTTATAACGATGGAGTAATCCCAGTGTACTACATTGGTTAAAGGGAAAAACCGAGGCCCTTCCTCAACAGATTTTTAAATATCAAGGGCTGCTGCTCAGAGCGGCCAGACCTATATCTAATCCCCCTGGGCATCAAGCTATATTAAACACTAAGTTGGTGGTTGAAATTCCAGACGGATTCTATGGAGAGGTTATTGGGCCATATCAGCAATCAGTTTTAGCCCCATGTGGCTCCAGGCATTATATTACCAGGGCAAGGAAGATAAAAGTTCTACTTGCAAATCTACAAATGGTACCATTGCAAATCCGCCGCCACCAAATAGTGGCATACTTGCACTTAATCCCCATTGAGGAGGTTCTTTTAGTTCATGAACCTGGGTCGCTGGAGTAATTTGGTCTGCCTTCCAAATCACAGCTCAACATAATGGCAGTTGTATTGTGCAACAAATTAATGGGGCCTTTTGAACAAGGATAGGGCAATCACTTTATTTCAAAATATAAAAGGATTATTACTGTTGATGACCACAATTTAGGTTGTGCGCGGGGGGGGTTCATAGGCTGGACACTGGAGATCATCCTCCCATCAGGTCAAGGTCGATCCACCAATCAAGGGTGGCAGAAGAAGTAGTAACCAAGGAAATTGACAAGCTTTTAGCACAAGGGATGCTTGAACCATTCAAGAGTCCATGGGCATCGCCTGTTCTGATTGTAAAAAAGAAGGACGGCACCAACCATGTAGTAATAGACTACTGAAAGCTCAACAGCATCACCAAAAAGGGCTCCTACCCCTTACTGCGGATTGACGATGCTTTGGATCAGCTTGGGGGATCTTGGCTCTTCTCAGCTATGGACCTTATCTCAGGCTAATGGCAAATTGAGCTGCCAGCAGTGGAACAGGAGAAATGTTCCATAATCACGTCCAAAGGTCTTTTTCAACCAACTCAGATGCCGCAAGGGCTGTGTAATGCCACAGCTACATTCCAGTGGGCGAAGAACACTATTCTTGTGGACCTTAAATTGTCATGCGTCCTTATATACCTTGTGCAAGTCCAGGGGAATGGCCCCTGTGTAACAACTGGACCCTTTACCTGTATACAACCAAAAAGGCTCCAAAGAAGGTGGCAGTACCTCTCATCACCCAGGGTGATCTCACCCACATGGTAGACAAATGCCGAGTAACTTCCTTCCCTCTTCAGGTTCCTCCCCCGGTGCCCACATTTTCCTCTCTGAACTCGTACACCTGATCAGGGAAATTTGTGCCAAAATTACCAAAATGAAGTTGATCAGTCCAAAAACGAGTGGAAACGAGCCCAATGATTGGGACCCACATAGTCAAAAAAGAATGAAGATTGACTTATCAGCTGGAATCGCTGACAATTTCAATTTGGTAAAAGCCTTGATAATTTAAATTAACCCCCTTCTAAATTTGTTTGGTATGATTCCTGATGCACAGGTAGCAGCTTTGAATACCATCAGTGATAGTTCAAAGCTCCCTCACAGCCAATCAGACATTGCAACTGATGCAATATTTCTAACCAAATGAATGGCCCAGCGACTGGGCTTGGGCAGGTTGGGCATCCCAAACCTGTTCCTAACCAAATGGGCCCGCCCCTATGTGGGGTGGCCTTGGGGGATTCCCGTTGCTCATCAGGCTAGATGCTATCATGCCAACTGCCAGAAACGCGGTCAAGTCTCAGTTCAGGCATTTGAGGTTGAACTGACAGTGACTCGGCCTGCCGCCAAATTCTTTAATGTCAGTTCCCAGTGAACTTATCTGCCCCCATTCCCAAACAATTCGCTGGTTAAGTCAAATTTGAGGGACCCAATTCTGGCATGTTTCCTCTCCAATCAACCACTATTTAATCAGTCACTTTGCACTAAGAAAATTGTTGGTTGATTTTTCTTCCTAAAATTTTCCATTAAAAACCTTCCCCAAAATTTAGTTTTTATATGTTGAGAATTAAACCGCCTTTTCCACTGACATTTTCATAACCCTCAGGGTTCATGGCTGTGTTCGTCTGGTATTCTGTTTTGTGCCTGTATGAGAATCTGGCTCACCGTCAGTTATTGGTGAAACTTCTTTCCAGTTTCCTATCCATAATACCAGCAGCAGTGCCTTTGGCATTCTGGTTTGCCATTTGAGTGCTCTGGCACCTAGGATGGCAGGCCAGTCTAATTCTTACATGATGTTTGTCTGACATAATTAATCAACCATTATATTTAACCATTTCCGCCTTTCTTGGAGAAATTGGCCCAGCAATGGCCCCTCCTTTCTCAACAGACCCAGATTGTGAAGAATATTTTCCCTGTCCACAGTAGTCCCATTCCACTCAAAACTTCAAACTCACACCCCATAGTTGCCGCAGCTATTTTGCCCTTGTCAGTAGGATCTGAAATCCCAACTTGCAACTAGTTTACCCCCACAAGAGCCTAACGGTTCCCCCTGACCCCACTACTATCTTTTATGTACCACTGGATTCATCCACATCTACCAATAAAGAGAACTTTGCTTACTTCTTAATACCCATGAAGATTAGCGGTGGGTCCCATCACATCTCCTTTGAGGCCCTGGTGGACACCAGAGCTGCGGGAAATTTCATGAGTGTAGAATTGGCCCAGCGATTGGAACTTGACCTTGATGCAGGTTCTTTGGTGATGGGTGATTGTCAGCCTCCTAAGCCTCATACCTGGTTCTTCAACCAATCACACTTTTAATACACCAGTTCAGCTTCTGTGACCGCTTTTCTGCTATGCCAAACTTAGTGTTTCTGGTGATCTTAAGAGTGGGATGGTGGCGCCAGCAACATGTCAAGATCCACCTGGAGTCTAACATGCTGTCGTTCATTGATGATCAACTGGAGGGTGAATTCCCCCTAATTGACACTCTTAAGAGAACTCAAGGTTGCAGTTCTATTACTTACTTCATCTCTCCTGCAGGAATACCGTCTGTTTTTCTAAAAAGTTTAATGTGCTATAAAAGCATTTTCAATTCTGAAAAGGCGGATCTCCTGCCTCCTCACACTAGATTCATATGTGGATTCTGTACGATGGTGGAGTTAGTGAATATCAACTGATCATTTAATTCCACACATCTGAGGAGGAGGCTGCGCTCAACACTTGGTTGGACAATATGTTGAAAAAGGGTGGCTGTTTAAATAGAAATCGCCAGTTGCGTCTCTCATCATCTTCGCTAGAAAAAGCCAATGGTTCCCTCCGCCCCTGCATGGACTATGGACACTTAAATAAAGTCACAGTTTCCAATCCCTACCCCCTGCCTTTAGAGCAGACGATAAGCCAAGCAATCGCCAGATCTCAAATGTTTTCCAAGCTGGATCTTGTCAATGCTTTTAACCAGATTTGGGTAATGAAATGGCAAGAATGGTTAACAGCGATCTGAATGAAGCGAGGCATTTTCCAATTCTGCGTAATGCCCTTTGGGCTGCAGTATGCCCCCGCTACATTTCAACGCATATTTTGACAATGTACTGGGTGACCTCCAGTTTACTTGTGCAGTTGCATATATTGATGACATTCTGGTTCACTCCCCAAGTCCCAAACAACACGCTATTGACTTAGAAGCAGTTGTGGCCCCCTTGCATAAGGCAGGCTTGTTCATTAAGCCTTCCAAATGTGTGTTTTATAAGGAGGAAGTTACCTATCTTGGGAACCTTTTCCTTAAAGATGGCTATGCAATTCCTCCCAATAAGTTGGATGCTATTTGAGAATGGCCAGCTCCAACAACCCAGAAACAATTACAAAGATTCTTGGTGTCTATATTTCACCAAATCCTCATATTTCTAAAAAATTTACTTCATCAGTTCCCCCAACATTATTGGAAGGAGTGAGCAATTTATCTTAATCTATCAAGGTTAAAATCAATTTTTCATGATATTAGATTGAAGATTTGATTGCGTAGAGATTAATTTGCTCTGATAGATTATGAACCGTTAAAAAGCCTATAAATATTCCCTCTTCTAAAAAAATTAGGTCGAATTATAGCCTGTACTTTCATTTAAATTTATTGCCTTTTTGGAGAATCACCCCAGTGTAACTTTGAGATTAAACCTGCCCCATTGGAAGTGTAATTCAAAACTTCCAGACTGGTGCTCACTAAAGGGGAACTCTGAGTTATGCACCAGTGACAACGTCTATCACTACTATGGATTCTCATTTTACGCCTGACGAAGCTCATGACCAAGAGCAAGGCAGCATTTTATGATTAGTCCGTTCAACTGGAGCCCAAATCCCAAGATTACCCTTGACGTTGGAATGTTGGGCCAACTTGGAATTTTATGGTCCTAACTTAAGTTTTACCTCAGACTTTCAAATAACGCCTGAGGCTTAATAAAAATATTATTAATCAATTGCTTGAAGGGGCCTTAATCCCTGGAATCCGTTCTACCCAGTCTCAATCTAATGTTGTATCTTCTATATTGCATGAAGTGCTGCAAACCTCTCAAATGCCAGGAATTGGCCCTGAGAAATATTTGCACCAACTCGTACTTCCTACCTTATACCATTTATTACCTGTAGTTGGAATGCACCACCAAGGGATGCTCAATTTACTAGAAGGACTCCAATCCTTGAATAATTATATTTCCGAGTTTTTCAAGTCAGCCTCCAAGTTTAGCCAAGATAATCGTGATTCTATCATTAGTAATCAGGCCTTTCTCAATGACATACATCAGCAGCTCATTCAGATCGATTATGGGATGTCTAATTTTGTTGATGTACAGTTCCCTAAGAAAGTTCAGGAGATTCAGAGAGAATAGAGAGAGGGTATTTCCCAACTCTCTGAGCCTAGTCAATCAATGGAGGAGGAAATTAGAACCTGGCTTTTTCAATTGGAACAATTGTAATCATGAATTCAGTTCTAGGTCAATGAAGTAGAGAAAACCTCTGGAAATATGGGTCCTCCTGGGGTTGTAGTACACCGTGGACCTCCTGGAGCTGATGGGCCCCATGGACTCCTCAGGCGCAGATGGACCTCATGGACCTCCAGGCGCTGATGGTCATTCAGAATCTTATCAGCAAATTAACTTTCTCATGAACATGATGACCCACTTACATGAACAATTCTCTAAGGTGGCCAATGAATGCAACCTAACCCCCAATGGGGTACCAATTGATCCCACATGTCACTTCAGTCATTATCCGATGAATTGATCAATCTGGGAAAACGGGCCAAGGATACTGATATTTTACTACATGCTTGTAATCAAAAGGGGAACTGTTCCAAGCGAAAATTGAGACATTGGAACTCAAGTACAATGCACAGCAGGAACAAATTTTGAGCTATTACGCCGATTAGATGAGAAACTAGGGCATGCTGATCTGAATTGTTAGATTGGTAAAATTTGTACTGAAGCTGTTGGTCCTTACCCTCAATTTTTTCTCAAGCTTAAGATTCCATCTCTTATGTGTCCACTCAATCAGAACAACCTGGAGTGCATGTTTTGACCACCAATGCTCCTATGAGTTTTAAGCCAGTATTCAAGGACAAATACTCCCCAGAGAAAGTCAGCATTATTGCCTTTCTATATCAGTATGAAAAGGCATTAAGTGAGGCCACAGATCACCAAAAGATGAATTACTTGCCTAATTGCCTTACTCGGTTGGCTCAGGATATTATGGTTCCCCACCTAATGACTTTCTCTACTTAGGCTCAAGTCAAAGAATCATAGATCAAAGAATTTGAAAGTGAGCATACTCTATCTTCGCAAAAACAAGCCTTTATGGGTATACAGCCCCACCTAAATGAATCCATCAAAGACTTTGCTCATTGGTTCTATCAGGAAGCTCAAACTCTAGTAGCCTGTGGTCAGTTAATCTTGGATGATGCAATTACTGCAGTTCTGTCAGCTTTTACTTCCAGGACTCAAATGCAAGTTTATCTAATTAGTGTAAAAAAGAATTTCTGAAGTAATTTGGACATTAAGGAGGCCTTATTGGAATTGCTCTTCAATTTTCTGAAAAACCTCGAGTTTGAGTCCCCTAGACCTAGTTGACCCAAAGTCTACGCCATGCCTGAGAACACTAGGGAGATCCAGTGTAAATACTGTCATCACTATTTCCATACCAAGGATTGTCGTTTTAAAAAGGAAGCAGATGAGAAGAAGAAAAGAGATAAGCCCAATAAGATTCTCCACCTTTGATAATGATATTAGTGCGCAGCAAGAGCATCAAAGTTCAATTGAGTGTAATAAAGATGAACATTCTTCTTATTCCTTGCCCTTCTTGTTGGCATTATCCTCTCAGTTCAGAAGCACCATTACCCATATTGACTTCCAAGTGAATCAAGTTAATGCCAAAGCTATCATAGATACTGGATCCCCGGTGAATGTTGTCTTGTCAAAATTGGTTAAACAAATCAAATTAACACCTGATATTTCTCATTACAAAGAATATGGCATGGCTGGACCTCAGAGTACTTGGTCTATTGGAGCCATTTCATCCTTTTCCCTAAAAAATGGGAATTTAACTTTTACAATCCCTGCCATTGTATTCAATAACTTGAGTTACGACCTATTTTAGGGACTCAATTTTTACAAGAATTTGATGGAATTATCAATTACCCTGACTCACTTTTCTTTCTCGTTGCAAACACTTTTGCAACCCATTCAATTCAAGACTAAATCTAGTTTGATAATCTCACAGAGGAGATTAGTCTGCGCCCATGTCTGGGAGCAGTTGGGCAAGCAAGGCAAGAGGAGCAGGCGGAAGGCCCACGGCCTCTAACGTTTGAAAACGCCCCGGAGAATCCAGTGGAATAGAAAAAAATCTAAAAAAACTGGCGGTCACAATTTCCCCGGAGATACTCGTGTGGCAAGCACGGTGCAACCAGTACATCAATACACCACATTCCCAGCCACTTTTGTCGGTGGAATTCGGAGTCCGTGTGTATCTGGACATCCAAAAAATTGCCCTATGGGAAAAATTTTGTGAAGATGTACACAAAATTTTCCCAACTGCGGTGTACGTTGCACCTCACTCCATGTCGCACAGTTGGCTGGACCTAGGTTTTGAAAGCAAAATAGCAGCAGATGAGGCTGCAGTGGTGCGCGTAGTGGTTGACCTTCCCGAAGGGCAACGGGTCATCAAAACTAAATGCACCAGATGGACAAAATCAAACCAAATTTTCCTCACGTTTGACTTTTTGCCTACTAAGGTAAAACGTGACATTATGGAGCAACACCTGAAAGATGGTCTCGCCATATATGGCGAAATACAATCTTTCGAAATGCAACATTTCACGCTGATGCCACACCTGTGCACTGGCAAAGCCATTGCAGTTCTGACCCCAACTGAGGAGATCGTGAAGGACCTAACCCAGATCCTGCACTCCACCTTTATTGATATCGCAGGGCACACCACCCACCCATTCCAGGTAACCGTGGACAGCGCGCCCCCCATTTGCACCCACTGTGACGCGTTCAGCCATAAGGCACACATGTGCCCCATTAAAGAGGGCGTTACATTCCAAGAGCACCCCTCAGCAGCCATGGCCAGCGGAGAGGCGCACTACGAACCAACCACAAGCATCAAGGAGGCTTTCCTATGGGGAGCACAAGGCTGCTACCTATTGGTAAAGCCCATCTCCCCACAGGAGCGGAAGAAGGCCAAGCAGGCCTGTAGGACTGCGGCCAAGGAAGCGGCCAAGGTCACCACCACCATCCCACACTCACAACGCCAGGAGGACATGAAGACCTTCGCGGTGGAAGTAACTCAGGAATCCATCACCCAATCATATTGGGAGGCCCAAGCTGAATGGGCCACTCAATCCGAGGATCTGATGGGAGATTTGATCTCACCCAATCGCTGCACCCAAGCCCCGGTTGAAACTGACTTGGGACCTATCCTAACCAAAAAAAATTTTTTGCCCCACTTGACGGTGCACCAAACTTATCCGCACCACAAAAAATTCGTCCGACGTCGGGAAAACAAAAAGCAAAGGCCAAAGCCAATGCGACTCTTTCCGCAAAAATTAACAAAAACCCCAATAGCGTTGCTGCTAATACCCGCGCTGCTGTGAAAGCCCGTGGGTGACCTGGAAGAGGCTGGTGGGCCAGGGGGCCCACCCCCTCGCACCTAAGGTGCGATGGAGGAAACCTTCACTCTAGGGATGCTGAATATTGCCAGACGAAAGGCCTCCCCATCCTGGGCTAGGAAACTGAGTTTTTTACAAAATAATTTACCCGTGGATATCCTGGCCATCCAGGAAACCCACTGTCCATGAGGTTCCGAGGATGCTTGGAAAACAATGCTCCTACTATCCCTATCCTTTTTGTTGCACTGTGGGGTGCTAATTCGGAAAAACAATTTTTTCAAATTTACATCTTCAGAAACATTCCTAAATGACCGAGTGCTCGTTGTCACCTTCTCATGGGCTGATGTTGCACACACAATTGTCAAAATTTACGCCCCAAACGGTGCACAAGAGTGTCAGGAATTTTTCTCGTCGGTCAAATCCCTCCCACTACCCCCCAATTCTTTCCTAATCAGCGACATGAACTGTTGGCTAACCTCACCAACAGACCGGTGGCCGCCCTCACCCCATGCCCCACAGGGTCATGTAGAACTACGCATTCTAAAAGCCACCCTTGGGTTAATGGATGCGCTGCCACGACATGCCCCACTGCTCGAAAACATGATGTGTCCCCACATCCACAATGGCCAATTAAGGTCCATGACCCATATTGACCTTATTCAAGCGCCGGTGAAATTCCAACCCCATATCTCCTACTTCAAAACAACGAAAATAGAATTCTCCGACCACCGACTGGTCTCAATAACATACCACTTACCCATCACAGTTGCAAAGGCCCCACATTGGTGCAAAATCCACCCCCCAGAGCTAGTGTCGCCAGGATTTTCCACATGGGTGGAAGAGGCAACTTTGGCAAAATCATTTGTTGCACCGTTTTGCGTGGACCCCATTTCCACATGGGCAACTTTCAAAGAAGACACCATCTGCCACTATCGCCATCTCTCATCCAGACGCTCACAAGCCACATCAGCGGTTATATCGCATGCGCTGGCATAATTGGCCCACTTGGAGTCCAACATTCCAGCCTCAGGATATAGCCCTGCATGGGGCCAGAAGTGGGCGGAGGCAGCAGCCCACCTCAATGCACTTGAAAGGCAACACAAACATCAGGTTTGTGTCCAATACAGGGCCACACGCATCACTAAAGGTGACAAGTGCACCGCATACTTCTTTAAAACAAATTTCGCACCACGCCAGAGTGTGGCCTGCACACAGGTGTGAAGATTGGATAATTCTATCGTGGACACACTGGCCGAAGTGGCAATCGAAATGCAAAGATATTACTCCGAGTTATACCGAGCTGAACCAATTCAGCTGGCCAAAATGGCAGAATTTCTTGACAGAGCTCATATTTGCACCATTTTCCGATACCCAGAAATAATGAATTTAATTACTCCAAACGAATTATGGACTACCATTCGCGGTGCGCCAAACCAAAAATGCCCAGGCCCAAGTGGCATTCCATATGAGTTCTACAAAAATATTTTAAATACATATCCCTATTGCTGCTAGCCTCACTCAACCAAAGCCTGTTGGAAACGCGCCTCCTACCAGGAGGACATGAGGCTTTTACAGTCACACTCTTCAAGAAAGGGGATAGGCTAGACTTAGCCAACTGGCGCCCCATTTCTCTAACAAACACAGACACCAAAATTTTAACAAAAATCATGGCTAACCATTTAGGGACTGTAGCATCTGCCACCATCTCTCCAGAACAATTTGGTTTCATCCCCAGAAGGTCGATTTGGGATAACGTGCACTCTGTGGCTAACGTGTGTCAGTCCACAGCCTCTGGGGCACTTGTATTCTTGGACCAACAAAAGGCCTATGATAGAGTAAACTGGGAATACCTTAGGGCCTGCCTCCAACAATTCCGCCTACCTCCCCGCTTCATTAACTGGGTGATGCTGCTCACGGAATCTGCAACAATGGCTGTGCGCGGCCCAGGTTTCCTAATGGATGTAGTCCATCCTCAAAGGGGCCTGCGACAAGGGGACCCCCTGACCCCACTCTTATACAACTTCAGCCTTGACCCACTACTGCGAAATGTGAATGCCCAACTCACTGGGGTCCTTGTGCCAGGCCAAACCCCAGTCAAGATGATGGCATTTGCAGATGATTGCATGGTGGGGGTGTCTAATAATAAAGATGCACGCGCGCTTGAAGCCCTCATCCAGGAATATTCCCGGGTAAGCAACGCGGCACTAAACGCCTCCAAAACCGAAATCATCCTCCTTGGTCAGTTTCAGAACTGCTGGCCCCAGCAAGTAGTTCCCAACCCAGCCCAGCTGCTCGCCCAAGTCCACACCTTACTAACTCAAAACACACCGCTCCACTGGTGCTCCCCTTTGTGCCGCGACCTACCATAGGACCGGTACGCCATCTGGGCGTGTGGTTGGAGGCAGGAGGATACGCGTCAGCAGTAATGGAGGGCCATATACTGAACAACGTGACGAAGCGAATCGCCTCTCTCAGAGCCCACCCTACTACCCTCACTGGCAGGGTTGTTCTTGCCAACTCTATGCTCCTATCCAAAGTCTGGTTTGGAGCCCACGCCATCCCCTTCTCTCCAAGCTTCTTCAAATCCCTGTATGCTTTGCTACAAGGTTGGCTTTGGTCAGGCCGCCCTTCACCAGTACGGCTAGAGGTCACATTTGGCCCTCATCATCATGGTGGCATGGGCCTACTTGACTTCAAAGCCCATGCCGCCAAGATCCTAGGCACCTGGATTGCGGCCGTCACTGCTCCTACACTCCCATCCCAACACTGGTCCTGCGCAGCCCACTCCAACTTCTCCTGAGCCTTGGGCCTCAACAACCCATCAAACCCCCACTCCCTGATGAAATACCTCGCATCACACATATCAGCCACAGGTCCTCACGGGACCAAAACCCACTACAAACGAATCCTACTCTCCATGCGAAGCGCATAGTGGAGAATTCGTATTAGTGGACATACAACCCAAAGAGGCTGCCCCTCACCTCAGTTCACACAAGAGGTACAGGGGCTACCCATCCATGATGGCGTGATCCCCACTCGACCCCAAGTCCTATCCAGGGTGGACTACCTGGACATGATGGACATCCCTTATTCCACTGAGACCCAAAAGACTATCTGGAAATACGCACACCATCCTCTGTTGCAGCCTTAAGTCCGTTCCCATGTGTGGCGCTGCCTGAGGTGGGTGTATCGTACAGCTGAGCGCTCTAATGCTTTACACTCATCCTGTGTCGTGTGTGGCCAGTATGGAACGCTGTTTCACCGCCTGGAGAAGTGCCATACCTCTAAAGTAATATGGCGCGAAGTCCAACGTCTGCTAGGCCAGGATCAAACACATCCCTTCAGTCTGTCAAGAGATATGTTTGCTTCATCAATGGCTCCCCCCTCCCACCCTCCCTTCGTGTTCTGGTGGTTGCAATCGCCATGTGGACTTTCCACACGATTGTCTTGGATGCCATCGCCGGATCCATCCCCACCCTCCCTGAAGCTGTCCACAGATTCCGGTCTCATTTGGTGGATCACTTTCAAGCGTGGATGTTTGGATATCTCCCACCACGTCGCCGGCAGCTGGTCTCCTCCTGGTTCCCAGTCTGGTTCATCAAATCAGACCCCTTCCTCCACACGTGCTCAATAGTGGCTACGCCCCCTACACACGTTCCCTCCCCCTTCCCATAAGTGGCGTTCCCGCTGGCAACAAGAGATAGCATCGCTTCTCTGGGGTGCCTCACCTGGTACTGAGTTTTGTCTCGTCTCGTCATATTCGGAAGTGTCCATCTCATGGTCGGCCTTCCCCGCAATAAATTTAAATCAATTACCCTGACTCGTCATTGTCTCTCTTGGGGCATAGAGTTCCCTTACTTTTATCCAATCATGCTTCTACTCAACATCGGTTATGTCTGCTAGAGGGAACAAAAAGGTCTTATTCACTTCAATATCACGTTGAAGATCCTCAAGTAAAGCTACCTCCTACATTGGCTGATATTGAAGAGGGAATGCCTATTTTCTCCCTGAGAAATTAGTTATTCCACCAAAATCACAAGTAATTTTTAACACTTATTTGCATTTTTCAATTCCCAAGGGACATTTTTACAAGTTTAAGGAATGGTCAATCCTTATGCTATTGAGCTCTTGCCTTGCCCTTAAGTATTGGATTATGCTTATTCAGGATAATTATCTGTCTTACTGGCAAACCTTACCAATGAGCCAAAACTGGTATATCAAGGGCATACAATTGCTTATGTTAAGTTACTGTCCTTATCCCATATCTATGATGTTGAACCCTTTGGGAGTCTCCACGACTTTGGATTGGAAAGTGATCAGGAAATCCTTACTGTAGGTCCTGCTATTAAAAAACACCTCTCTAGTGACCAGGAGAAACAAGTGCTTCAATTGTTAGATGAATAAGCCGACATCTTCTCTAAGCATGCTTATGATTTTGGAAAGATGAAAGGTGTAGTGCACACTGTTGAAACTGTTGATCACCTTCCTATTCATGCGAAGCCCTATCATAAATCTAAAGTAGAAGAAGCCCAGGTTACCAAGGTGTTGCATCAATTGTTGGAGGCTGGATTATTGACTCCCTCCAATAGACCTTGGGCATCCTCATTGTTATTGGTTAAGAAGAAAGATGGTTCTCATTGAGTCCAGATAGATTATCATTGACTGAATGCTATTAATCGACAGGATTGTTATCCCTTACCTAGGATTTATGATTCTCTTAGGTTGTTGGCTTAGTCCACCTATTTTTTGGGCATGGACTTAGCCAGTGGATACTGGCAAATCGAGTTATCACCAGAAGATCGTGCCAAGTGTTCCCTGATATTGAGTGAAGGGTTGTTTGAACCAACTCATATTCTCAAGGACTAAGCAATGCTCCAGCAACCATATAAAGGGCCATGGACAGTATGCTACAGGATCTAAAGCTTACTTGCATTCTGGTATATATTGACAATCTTACCTTGTTCTCCAAAACTTTTACCAAGCATTTAGACCATCTAAAAGAAGTTAAAAACCATATTTGGGGCTCTTCCTTAAAGCTCAAACCCCAAAATGCTCATTCTTTCAAAATGAATTGGACTTTTTAGGACATCAGGTTTCAGCTAAAGGGATTTGACCCCTCTCAGATAAAGTTCAAGCCATCCAAAGAATGCCTCCTCCCTCTTCTTTATGAAATATTCAAGTCTTTCTTGGCATGGTTGGGTATTACAAGTAATTTTTACCAACTTTACTGATATGGCTGAACCCTTATTTCACTTATTGCAAAAAGGAGTGTCTTTTGAGTGGGGGTCAGCTCAAGAACAGTCATTCAATTCTTTGTGTACTGCCTTGATCAAGGCACCTGTTTTAATTCATCCTCAATTTGATAAGCCTTTCTTTTTACATACTGATGCAATCAATGTCACTATTGGGGTTATCTTATCTCAGTGTGATAAAGAGAAGAATGATCATCCTGTTGTTTTCTATAGCAAACCTTTGTAGAAGGCTGAACAAAATTATAGTGTTACTAAGTGGGATTGTTTGGCAGTAATTCTCGCAATCAAGCACTTCCATCCCTTCTTATATGGTAACCATTTCACTGTTATTATTGACCATACCTCCTTACGATGGTTGTAGAACATGAAGGATCCTGACAGAAGGCTGGCCCGTTGGGCTTTAAGGTTGCAAAATTTATGATTTTTCCATTGTTCATCGCTCAGGGGCTCAGCACCAAAATGCTGATGAGCTATCTCGACTGCCTATTTTGACCTTGGAACTAGAAAAGAAGAACTCTTATACAATTTTATTAAACGACCTGAGTTATGGGATTGAGAAACTGAAGAGGATCAAGCCTTTTTAAAATCAATTACCAAAGATACTATGATTCAAGATGGAGCTTTGTATAAGAAAGTCAAATCGAAGTGGTTGCCCTTTCTGCATCCCAACTCTAGATTTTATGCTGTCATGGAAGGACATGAGCAAGTAGGCCATAGTGGGTCAAAGAAGACTCAAGAATGGTTGAAGACTCTATACTATTGGAACAACATGACTGAGTTCATTTGAGAGACCCTTGACTCATGTCTTATCTGTAAAAGCCATGGAACTAACAACCCTACATATCAACATCAAGTTATTCCCCCAACTAAGGCGTTTGAGGTGGTCAGCATTGATATTGTAGGGCCTTTTCCTTGAGGAGTGCATGGTCATCAGTATATCATAATGGCCGTTGACCATTTGACCAAATGGGTTTAGAATATTTCCATTGCTACCCCTTCAGCTAAGACTACAGCGTTATTCCTATATCAACATATCATTTCTCAACATGGGTGTCCTAAGGTCCTTATGTCAGATAATGGGACTAAATTCACCTCACAACTTCTATAGGAGTTATCCAAATTATTTAACACTAATCAGCAATTTATTGTCCCATATAATCCATCTACAAATGGGGCCATTGAACGAGTTAATGGGACCCTGGTCTTGATTCTAAGAAAGATGGCATCAGCTGACCCAACTTGGTGAAATTTTTATTTACCTAGTGCCTTGTTTGTTTATTGGATAAGCTAACATCGCATTATCAAGATTTCCCCATTTAAGTGTATATATGGGCGGGATCCTTCAGTCCCTTCTAGTGTTCAGACAATCCTTGGAGAAAGCATCCCAGAAAATTCTGATTTAATTATGAGGAATTTGGGTGACGAGATTATCCATCTTCAAGATCAAGCAATGAATTTAATTGAAACAACCGCACAAAAAGAGACTCAAAGAAGCAATCAACATAACCCTGTCTTATCTTGATACCAGATTGAGGATTATGTTATGTACTATCATTCTCAGCCTGGTGGGCGGACTGAAAAGTTGGGAACTAATTGGTCTAATCTCTATAGAGTTATGTTTTGAAAAGGATTAGAATATTTGATTGTTCATAATATAATGGTATAGTGGTAAATCGTATTCATCCTAGGTTTTTAAGAAGTCATCCTCCACTGCAATTGAATCTTGAGGGGGAAGTGTCAGGATTTCACCAAATTCTCATATTTCTGAAACATCCACTTCATCAGTTCCCCCAACATCACCGGAAGGAGGGAGCAATATATCTCAATCTATCAAGGTTAACAATCAATCTAATCCCAATCAATCGATTGAAGATTCAATCACGCAGAGATTAATTTGCTCTGATAGATTATGAACCGTTAAAAAGCCTATAAATATTCCCTCTTTTTGAAAATAAAAATTAGGTCAAATTATAACCTGTATTTTCATTTAAATTTATTGCCTTTTTGGAGAATCCACCCAGTGTAACATCAAGATTAAACCTGCCCCATTGGAAGTGTAATTCAAAACTTTTAGTCTTGGGAACAATCATTTTTTTAAAAATTTTTCCGGCACTTTCCCATCTTGCTGCTCCGCTCCACTAAATTACAGGGAAGAATGTACCATTCCGCTGGTCGCCCAAATGCCAACAGGCGTTCAAATCAATCAAAGAAATGTTTCTATCCCCTCCCATTTTGGAGCATGTGGATCCCGCCAAGCTGTATATTGTTGCATGTGTTGCCTCCTCAGTAGCAGTGAGAGCAGTGTTACTCCAAGAACATGATGTCTTGGAACATCTGGTCACCTATTTTTCCTGAAATTTTACCTCTAAGGAGCAGCCTTGGTACATCTATGACAAGGAGTTGGCAGCTGTAGCTTAAGCATTAACTCATTGGAAGTACCTGTTACTGGGTGCTCAACATGAGTTAATGGTCCGCACAGATCTCCAGGCTCTCTTGTAATTTCATAAACCCCAGAAATTGGCACACCAGCAAGCATGAACCTATCAGGACATGTGCAGTTTCAATTAGAAATATGAATTTGTAAAAGGTGCACTTAATGTACTTCCCAATTTCCTCAGCTGAAACCCCGCCTACTGTCCCACAGATTTGGAAGATTTGGATCTTGTTACCATTATTCCCACTGCCCAGATTTAACAATCGTTCCCCCTGTCATTTCTTCAGCCACCCTCACCCCCGATGCCCCACTTGTGGCTCAGGTCTTAGCTGGTCAAATGGCCTGCCCTAAAGGGGTGGAGTTATTCGAGAAAATGACCCTTCAAACTCCTAAACACTCTCTGTACTCCTTGGTGGAGGGACTCATCTATTTTAGGTCAAGAATTTGGGTCCTTCCTCTTTTCCAAACTAAGGTATCTCATGCGCATCACAACCCTCCCATGGTCAGGCATCTGGGCAACAAAAAATGCATCAAACTGATTAAGTTAACATATAACTGGGCGAGCTTGACAAAGGATGTTCCAATTTGGATTGCCAATTGTGTTACCTGTACTCGGCAAAGTCAGACTGCTCAGGAAAGAAGGGGCTCCTACACCCATTACAACAGGTGGAGGGTCTATGGACATTGGTATCTGTAGACTTTATGTCAAACTCCCTTGTTCTAGTGGGTTAATGGCTGTGATAGTGGTTGTTGATCGCTTCACAAAATTTTCCCTTTTTATTCCTTGTACTTCTGCGATCACATCTGAAGAGACCACTCAGCTCTTCATACACCATGTGTTCTCAATGTTTGGTCTCCCACAGGAGATCATAAGTGACCGTGGACCCCAATTTACAGCACGGTTCTGGAATGAGCTATTACCCATCCTAAAAATCACCCCCTGTCACTTCACTGCTTACCACCCACAATCTGACGGGCAAACTGAGCGTGTTAACCAAATTTTGGAACAATATTTGCGTTGTTACGCTTCAGCCGCCCAGGATACTTGGGCTGATGACCTCCCCCTAGCCCAGTTCACTTATAACAATGGAACTCACATCTACGAGGTTTTCTCCCTATGAGGCAACGTTAGGTTATAGCCCCTCCTTTTTAATTGGTTCTTGTATATTCCCAGAGGTTCCCGCTGCCGCAGATCATGTTGAACATAGCTGGTCAACCCAGTCATTAGTCCAAGAGCACCTCGCTAAAGCTATCAAATATTATAAGCAGTTTGCAGGGGAAAAACGGCTTCCTGGTTATGATATCACGGTGGGTTCTCACGTCATGTTGGATACTTGCCACATGTGGATGCTGGTACCTTCTCAAAAGTTTGCAAGCAAACATTTGGGTCCCCACCTGGTGGAGGAAGACTAATGGTTCATTCTGGTTTAAACTGCCGGCTCATTGGAAACAGCATCCCATCTTTCATGTGTCCCTATTGTCCTTGTTCAAGGGGATCATCCCCACCAAACCCAAACCTATTATGATTGAGGGTGTGGAAGAAGCTGAGGTGGAAAACATCCTAACGTCCCACAAATCCAAGCGGTCAGTCCAGTATCTAGTGGCCTGGAAAGGGTATTCAGCTTATGAGAATAGTTGGGTTAAGGCTCACAATTGCACTAACTGTATGGAGTTGGTCGAGGCATTCCATGAATCCCATACTAACACCCCCTGTTCCCCCAGAAGGTCACTACGGTAATGGTGATCAAGCTACCAAAGGCGCACAAGAATGCGGCCCTCATGCAGTTTCCTGGCGGCAGTGTTTTCCCTTTGGAAAAAGGGAAGGGTAATGTAAGTCAGGGAATGGCCTCTGTGTGTTGACCGAGCCCTCTTCCCATTTCCCTACAAAAAGGCTCCAAAGAGGGTGGCAGTACCTTTCATCACCCAGGGTGATATCGCCAACGTGGTAGACAAACGCTGGGTAACAGCCCTTCCTCTTTGGGTTCCTCCCCCGGTGCCCACGTTCTCCTCTACTGAACTTGTACTCCTGATCAGGAAAATTTGTGCCAAAATTGCCAAAATGAAGTCAATCAGTTTGAAAATGAGTGGAAACGAGCCCAATGATTGGGACCTGTATAGTCAAAAAGGAATGAAGATTGACTCATTGGCCGGAATTGCTGATGATTTTGATTTGTCAATGCCTTGATCATTAAAATTAGCCCCCTTCCAGAATCATTGAGTATGATTCCTGACGCGCAAGTAGCAGCATCAAACACCATCGGCAATAGTTTGAAGTTCCCTCCCAGCCAATTTAACGTTGTGGCTGATGCAACATTTCTAACCAAATGAATGGCCCAATGACCGGGCTTGGGCAGGTTGGGCATCCCAAACCTGTTCCCAACCAAATGGGTCTGCCCCATTGTGGGGTGGCCTTGGGTGATTCCTGTTGCTTTTCAGGCTAGACGCCATCGTGCCAACTTCCAGAAACACAGTCAAGTCTCAGTTGGGCATTTGAGGTTGAACTGACAGTGACTCAGCCTGCCGCCAAATTCTTTGATGTCAGTTCCTAGTGAGCTTATCTGCCCCCATTCCCAAACAATTTGCCGGTTGAGTCAAATTTGAGGACCTGATCCTGGCTTATTTTTTCTCAAATCAACCACTAATTCATCAGTCGCTTTGCACTGAGAAAATTGTCAGTTGATTTTTCTTCTTTAAATTTTCATTTAAAAACCTTCCCCAAAATTTTGTTTTTATATGTTGAGAATTAAACCGCCTTTTCCACTGACACTCTCATACCCCTCAGGGTTCACGGCTGTGTTTGTCTGGTATTCTGTTTTGTGCCTGTACAAGATTCTGGCTCACTAGCAGTTATTGGTAAAACTCCTTTCCAGTTTCATATCCGTTGTACCAGCAGCAGTGCCTTTGGAATTCTGGTTTGCTGTTTGGGTGCTCTGGCACCTAGACTGGTAGGCCAGTCTAATTCTTACATGCTGTTTTCCTGACACCTTGATGACATTAATGGTTCTCCTGAACCTTTTCTGAACACCTCAACCATTTAGAAGCAGTATTATGCTAGCTTGATGAGGCCAACCTAAAGATCAAACCTCGGAAATGTCATTTCTTTAAGGATCAGCTGGAGTACCTAGTGTTCATGATTGATGCAATAGGGCTTAGACCTCAACCTGATAAGTCGAAGCTATTTGAAAAATGACTCTGCCTAACAGCAAGCGGGATATACAGGTATTCTTGGGAATGGTCTGCTATTACCAGCGCTTCATCCCAAACTTCAGCTGTATTAGGGGGCCCGCTATTTGAGCTATTAAAAAAGGACACTATGTTTGAATGGACAGAACATTTGCAACACGCGTTTGATACACTTAGTTGGCGTTAACTAGTGCGCCAGAGTTATGCTATCCTGATTTTAAAAAAAAGGTTCATTTTCTAGATGGATGCGCCCCTTTCTTCTATAGGGTAGTCCTATCCCAATAAGCTGAGGAAGGAGTTGACACCCCATAGCATATTGCAGTCATATCATGTACAGCCATGAGCGTAATTATACTGTGACTGAGCAAGAGTGCTTAGCGTTGATCTACGCCTATAAGCAATTTCAGGTGTATTTGCATGGGGTGAAATTCAAAGTTGTAAAGGATTATGCCTTTCTACGCTAGTTACAAAATCTTAAAGAACCGGAAGGTGTCTGGCGTGATGGTCTCTTAAATTGCAGGCATACAATTTTGAAATTCTTCATTGACTCAGAGAAAAACACCAGAATGCCGATTGTTTATTGAGATTGCCCACAATTGCAGTTACATTGGATCTGAGCGATATCATGCTAGATAAGATGCTTAGTGGCAAGTATGATGATGAACTGCCCCCAGTCATCAAAGTATTGAATGGAATAAGGTCCAATACATTCCAGAAAAATGGGGAATTCTACAAGCAGATAGGAGACACTACCATGAATTTCCTAAGGCCTTCCACCTACCCAACTATTATTATGAGCATACACCGAGCGGTTGGACGTGGGGAGTATGTAAGACACCAGAATTATAGCAACCTTGGTATTATTGGGAAAGCATGAACTTTGATGTACTTGATATTATTTCCTCCTGTCACCAGTGCCAAGTGGAAAAGCCATTCCGCCAAAAGACTTCATAATGGTTAATGAAGCCGCACTTTGCCTGGCACTCCAATTTGATTGATGTTGTGGGTCCCTCACCAACAAGGGCAAACTGGTTCAAATACATCATGGTAGCAATTGACCACTTAACCAGGTGGGTTGAGGTGCAACCAATATGCGATTTTGGGGCGCTAACGGTGGGCAAGTTTGTTAAGAAATGTATAATTCAGCAACATGGTTTTCCCCAGTTCATTCTTACTGACAATGTAACTTTCAATTTTCACATTCTTCCAAAGCTTAACAAGCTAATGGCCATCCGAGGGGTTTTGACAACCCCATACCACCCATGTTCTAATAAAAATGGTGGAGTGGGTCAATGGGACTTAAGTGAACATACCCCATAAATTAGTAGTGGATCAACCCTCAGATTGGAGCTCCCTTTTGTCCACCACCATCTTTGCTTATAATATTAGTTATCATTTGGCCACAGGGAAAAGCCTATTCCAATTGCTTTAATGATGGCACCCTCCTCTGCCCGCACTCCTATATGCCTGTGTAGAGGACACTGGCGTAATGGATCCACAACATATTTTGCTCATCCTAACGAATACACTGATTAAATTACAAACTGAAGCATACTTGTTCAGCTTAGCCAAAAGAATCAAAAGACAGGCTGCCAATCAGGCCAGAGGAATGGCCTAGCACAGTTCAAAGATGGAGACATAGTCTTATTCCATGGTCAACATGGGTTTGGCTGGAAACACAAGCTGGCCAATATCTGGATCAGCCCATTCAAAGTCATTGAGAAGACAGGTATAGATGCATATACTATCAAGGACCCTGCTAGCGGTCTGATCATAAACTGAGTGCATGCAAAGTTCCTCCGAGCATATAAGATATAGGATCCACATTGTCCAGTCAAGGAGGGGGTAATGTCATGATTCCGATATGACTGGATGATATGCCCTTAGGTCATTATGGCAGAACGGATGGAATCCACTAAGATTTGATATGAGTAATGGTAATTCAAGAGCCTCAAAATGAGGTGATATTGATTTATTATCTCAGATTAGGTGATTGGAAATTAACAAATAAAGAATCAATGGAACCAATGAGATGTGGCGAATTAAATTACTAAGCTATAGAAGCGGTAGCATCCAAAGTCATGACAATATATGTGAGATGAGATGATCAAGAGGAGGAAGTTGTTAGTAGTTTAGAGTAAGCGGAAACAGCAAGATCCGCTGTATTAAGTATATTAAATAAAGAGAGTTGTGGGAGTGAGTGCTCCATATTTATTTGAAAGTTTATTCTTTTGTTTCAAGGACAACGATCATCATATCGTTGGTCCTAATTGCTCAGTGAGTTAATAACCTGTGCAAAATCCGTTGGCGTGTCTCTTGAATACTGCCAATTTTATAACACCCCCCAAAGCACTTCTGGTTGCTATGTCCCTCCTCAGGACCTAGACTACCTACTTGCATGCTCCCAAGTGGTCCTATGAAGCTCCCTGGTACTCCATTGGAGCAACCTGCATTTTGGCTTTAGGTCAAGCATGGGAACCTCTTCCCTAATGCGAGCACATCCATCATTGAGGTGTCCAGGGTAGTGTACAAACCCATCCGTTTATAGATTTACTCCCCTTTAAGAGGTATTTTTGATCTTGGCTTTTATTGTGAAGCCCATGCAATGGCAGCAGCACAGCTGCCTTTGTATTACAAAAATACACCCAACCTAACCATCGGAATTTGCCTGCTAAATTAGGCCATGATTATGGTCCAGTTTGCCATCTTGCCCTTCCACCTCTCCCCTGAATATCTCTGCCACAAACTCACCAAGGGTTTGGCGGCCTACAATACTGACCCCATTTTGCAGTGTGTGGTGCCAACAGTGTTGGACTCAGGGTTTTTTATGTTCTCTCAGGTGCTAATTTGTCCCTGATTTCAACAATATGGCAGGAGAAGGATTTTTCCTACTGCCAGAATAAAACTAATGGGGGGTTTGTTCACCAATAGGTAAATATTAACACTTTGAAAGTTATAATAATAGTTGGGTTTTATCAGCTTTTTCTAAGTGGCGTTGAGGGGATTAAGAACGACCCTCTTTCAATCTTACTGCTTAGTATACAATTGAACTCAGGGCTCAGACTGACTTAGGCATAAATTTGATATTAGCTCTGAGCCTAATTTGGAAATATGGGTTGTTGACCTATCAGTGCTTTTGAACTCGCAATGCTTTGCTGAAATGGTGGATGGATGGTCAATTGTAAGCAAGATGAACCCATGAGGTAACTTTCTGATATACTTTAGCCAATCACCACAGGAGAAAGTAAATACACCTTGGATAACCCCCTCCAAGCCTATAAAAGGCGGTGGTCCCAGCGTAGGTGTTTATATGGAACTAGCAGTGGGCCGTGGAGGAACCTGATGGACTCACCAGATTATGGCATGTATTCAGTGCAATTTTCTTATCCAAAATCATATTATTTGCCTGAGACATATTTGTAAAAGTGTTACCCTGATTTGTAGGGTTCCACTACAAATCGGGTTGGGACTTTTACAAATATGTCTCAGGCCAATAATATTGTTATAATTGCTAAAGCACACTTATCACAATCACAAACTTTAAAGTGTCCAACATTTCCCCCTTCAGTCTATTTTAACCCAAAACATTCTTTTCTTGAAGCTGGGAGTATAAATGTCTAACACACAGCACAAATCATCTATTTTGGCCTTGATCTTTTCATTTTTTGGCTTTACAGTTCTTTAGACTGTTGCTGAGGTCCAAAGGTGGCTTGAAGATTCAAATTAATAAAAAAGGGTGAAGAAGGAAATGGAAAATTGGATAGAATACTGAAAATTTTATTAGGTTAAAAGGTGTTGGTATTTATAGAGTGAGAGGGGACATAGTGCCTCAAGGATTGTTGCAGCCCCATCCATTCAGGATCTTTCCTGGCCTTCCAGATTGACCACCTGTTGGGCACCCTCAACGTATTTCGCCGCCCACATGACCAGATTGGTGGAAACTCCTCCCCGCGTAACTCAGGAATTGGGGAGGAGAATCCTGAAGTCATTTTCAGTCATATAAGTTTGAAAGTTGATTCAATACAACTCAATTCAGAAGTGTGGAATTTTATATGTTCATTATCGCAAATCCTGACAACGCCCCCCTCAAGATCCAGTTGGAGTGGTATAAGGCTGAAGGAACCAGCCATTCTACCAACTGACCACAGTTCCCTGGTTGACATTGGCAATGGAGTACTCTGACTTCACCTTATGAATGACCCTATAGGGTCTAGACCAAAGAACGTCTAGCTTTTTTTGTCAGCCTCTAGGTTGATATGTGATGAAGAGAACAAGGTCACCTTATTGGAAAGTTGGTAAGGAGGGTCAGCCGAGATTATATTGTGATTTCTCACTTCCTGTAGTGATGACAATGCCTTGTGTGGGTAGATCTTGAAGCCGGACAATTTCTTTGGCTAAGGCCCTCAAAGTTAATTTGGAGTTCTCAAGTGTGGAGGTCTTGAGCAATGGCTGGATGCTACTTGGTAGCTGGGGTGCATGCCCATATAGGGCTTCAAATGGGGACATCTTAATATCTCGGTGGTAGCTTACCCTGTAGGCAAGCAAAGCGCTGGGTAGGCAGTGGTTCCAACAGGCAGGATCTGAGGCGGCCAACTTTTGTAAAATGTAAATAAGAGTACAGTTATGCGTTCTACCGCTCAATTAGTTGATGGATGGTATGGGGCAGTGAAGCTCTGGGTAGTGCAAAATAGCGAGGTAAGTTCTTGTACTACCTGTGAAGTGAAATTCAGACCGTCATCCAAAAGTAAGGTTTGGGGGCACCCATGCTGGATAAAATTAAATTAAACAAAGAAGAGTTCTATGGCTTTGGCAGTGAAGTTGAAACCTAAATTATTTCAACCCACTTGATTAAGTGGTCCAAGTTAGGATATTATTCTTATGGCATGCAACCCAGTGGGAAGAGGGCCCACCACATCAATGATAACGACATTGAAGGGCCCAGTCAGGGCGACAACTGAGTGTTGGAATTGAGGATTGGTTTGGTCTTGAGATCTACAAGTCATACATGCCTCCAAGTCCTCTTGGATGGTATGCATTATTCAGTCCCAGTAACATCGTGATTCAGCCATTCGTGAGTCTTCTTAAATGCCCCATGTCCCACAGTAGAATTGCCTTCTAGAATAAAATTAGTTTGAGAAGAGGGGAGGACATAAGGGGGCCACTTTTTATTGACCTTCTTGTAGAGAAGCCCATCCTTAATTTGAGTGTCTCAAGTCATCCTT
>JAKSZP010000629.1:0-49590 GCA_022478985.1 Massospora cicadina
AGTTGAATCCTGCTCTATTAAAAACACTAGGGTTATACAGGATGAAAGTTGCACAACTTTTTCAGTTGGCCACTGAAAATTTAATCAAGTATTGTCTATAAACTTTAACCATTGGTATTAACTTCTGAATATAGGGGGTTCTATCTCCTAAGTTAACCCTCTGTAGAGTAACCTTCAAGGTTCAGCAGCCATCTATTAGTGTTAGGAACCAGACACTAATTTTATAGGGGCCATGTAGCCAGCTTACACCTACATACTACCTCCAGAACAAGCATTAAAAACGCTTTGTATCTTTAGAAAAATGACCCAAATCATTTAGTGCCTCTGCCTGAACAATTCACCATAGTAATCCAAGTATTAGCTATCAAACTCTATTAAAATACTTGTCAACATTGTCAAGGATGATCCCTGTTAAAGCATTAATTGAAACCAATCATTTGATTTAAATACTTTGGTTAATTGCATGTTGTCAGATAATTGCCCTCTTGGCTTCAAGAAAAGAATGTTTTGGTTAAAACTGGCTGAAAGGGGGAAATGTCAGAGATTTACATGTTTGAAATGATAAGAGCAATTTAAGTAAAAATAATGATTTTATTGACCAAAAGAACCTGGTTGATTCTCAGTGAAACCCTGCAAATTGGGTAACGTTTTTACAAATATTAAATGGGCATGTAGCTTGAAGTCAGACATTTGAATTGATCTGACCGCATGGGGGAACCCATGGAGTCCATCAGAGGTTTCTATCAAGGTTACATCCAGTCAAAGCAAACACTAAGCAGGTAAAAATCACTTTTATAGGATTGGTGGGGGTCCCCCAAGGTGCCATAACTTTCTCTAATGGGGATTGTCTAAAATATATTAAATTGTTACCTCATGGGTATATTTTGCCTAAAAATAACTCCTCATCCGTTGTTCAGCCAAAATGAAGTGAGTTTTCTGAGCTTTGATAGGCTATGTTTACATATTTCCTAATTTGGACCATACTAAGCTATTTCAAACTTTCCATTGAATTCCCTTTGACCCACAATACAGTTTAAATACTGAACAGTTAGATAATGAGAGAGTTCATTTTCTTTTTCCGCGCTCACACCAATAAAAAACATATAAAATCAAATTTTTGTTTTATTAGTATATTTATCTTTAATATATATAATTTAATTGTGGAATCCAGAAGCTACCAGCACCAGTGAGCAACAACTAACTGGATTCCCAAAAAGTGGTGCATACTACAGAGGCATACCAAAAATCAAACTCAAAAATGGAGGCTTTCAAAGAAAGTAGCTCTCTAAATTTTCCCCTTCAAAATGAATCAATAATATCTTCCCTGGAAAAGCAACTAGCATGTGCTTTATCCCGTCTTAAAGAGCTTGAGCAGCGCCTATTAAAACCCCCTTTTAAAGACAAACTTACCCCCAGTGAAGGAAGTATTGCTTCATTTGTATATGTTTATGAATCTGCCATGCAAGGTGAAACTGATAAGCAAAAAATTCAACACATCCTTCCTTGCTTAAGTCACTTGTACAAGAGAAGATAGTTTATTTACATGGACATCAACATAGCTGAGCAGAGGTGAAAGAGGCTATTTGGCTGAATTTGGTAGAAATCAGAGTCAAAACAGAGAAAAACAGGCCTTTATGCGCCTTAGCATGTATGAGGGCAAACTGACCGCTGCTTTTGCTGAGTGATTTTACCTCGCTGTGCAGAGGCT
The DNA here is from genome assembly GCA_022478985.1 of Massospora cicadina. Classification (NCBI taxonomy): domain Eukaryota; kingdom Fungi; phylum Entomophthoromycota; class Entomophthoromycetes; order Entomophthorales; family Entomophthoraceae; genus Massospora; species Massospora cicadina. Next base: position 1,709 of record JAKSZP010000629.1, read on the forward strand.
GTCAACGTCCAACATGCTAACCCTTGATGATGCCATTGCAGCCATGTTAAATAGGTTAGCTTCCCAACCCTCTATAGCCAGGCATATCATTTCAGTTAAATACCACTAAAAAAACATCTTTGACATAAAAGAGGCTCGGTTAAACGTTGCAAATATTCTCATGTGCAACCACAAATGAAGTTAAAGTGAAACTTTCTGTTCTAACCATTGAGGAGCTTTCATCTGTGGAAAAGTTGGGGGTGAGCCCACATGTGCCTATCCTCCCTGTTAAACCTGCTCACTCAGTGCAACTTAAAACAGATATCACTCCCTCCTGTATTCTAAGACCTATGATGCAGTTAACACCGTGCTCACACACAAGCTCACAAAAGCCGATGTGCCCTCCCCTCCAGCCAAGCTGGTTTTTGCGCTCCATAAGGCTACCCATCCTCATGTGGCTGTCTCATCTACCTCAATTGCAACCTTGCCAGTTGTTTAGAATACCCCTGGGGATGAATCTGAGGGGTTTATGATGACGTTGGTTACTACATATTGTAAGCACCCATAGAAGTGGAGGTCCCTAATCAATTGAATGCTGAAGGAGTAGATGAGACCAATATACCTGAGGAAACGTACCTCAGCCAAATTTAGGGTGTCCAAAAGTCATTGACACTGATATCTATGATAATCAGTTCTTAAATGGCTTGTTCTAACCTCTTCAGCGGGTCCATACCATGAAATCCATCCTGGATAAATACCCTGAGACCGCCAAAAAGCTAACCTCCATCTTCCGGCTCAGAGACTCTTAGCTTTATTACCTAAATTTGGTGGAAAACTCACCAAGGTTGAAAAGGTTTTTCTCATATCTAGGTAATGGCCATCCTGGACACTGGCTCCCCAGTTAACGAAATCTCTACTAAGCCTATCAAAAAAATAAATCTGGCGCCTGACTTGGAGTACATTCAAGAATTTGGAACTTCAGACCTGAATAACACTCATGCCATTGGAACATACTCTTTCCTTTCTATTCAAATTGGAAGCTTATCTTATCAGCCCTTGCAGTGGCCTTGGACAACAACACCTATGATTTTCTCATAGGTACCCAGTTTATATTTTGTATGAGGGAATAGTTAACATGAAGCAAGGTTACCTCTCATTACTCAATTACAAAGTCCCTTTAGTTTTATTCAATAAAAATCACACAAGAATAATACTCTTGCCTGGTTAAATACCTCTTTTCAGCTATGACTATGCATTATTTCGCCTCTGGGTGTAACCCAATGAAATTGCTCAATTCAGTGGATGCTAGGGATGGTATCCCTTTCTATGCTGCTGATGAGGTCTTGATTAAGTCTGGTGATCAACAAGTGGTTGACACAAAAATCATGCTCAAAAGTTACATCATTTTATGTTGCGCCTCATAAGTCTTAAAGGTGTTAGCCTTTTGGAGCCTTGGGTATCTCCTGTGATATTAAATCCAGCCTACCAGAAGCCTGTTACTATTATGCTGGAAAGTTTCACTGGCAAGGACATGGTTATAAAAAAACACCAGGAGATTGGCCAATGTTATAAATCCCAGTAGAGGACATTGAACGTATCCACTAAATTGGCTCTATGACGTATTTTGGCTTGCCCATGGATAACCTGGTATTTTCCTTACCCAACGTCCATATCTAGAATTGGCTGACCCCAGATGAGCTACAAAAAGTCCATTATTTACTAGAAGGATATATTGACATATTCTCAAAGTCAGATATCGACTATGGCTTCATGAAGGGCTGAAGCCACTCCATTGATGTGGGTGATGCTTGTCCTATTAGGTCCAAATCTTATTGCAAGTCAAAGGTGGAAGAACAGCAGATAAGAATAGAGATCCAGCGGTTATTAGACATGGGTTACTAGTTTCATCACGAAGCCCTTGGTCTTCCCCTTTTGCTAAAAAAAAAAGAATGGAGGTCATTGGATAGTCATGGACTTTGCAAATTAAATAACCTCAAAAAAAATACTATCATATCCTCTGCATTAATGATGCCCTGGCACAACTCTCCAGAGCTACTTCTCCACAATGGACTTGGTTAGTAGCTATTGACAAATGGATCTTTCTTACTAAAGATCAGTAGAAGTGCACTCTTACTTGCAGTGAGGTTCTCTTCCAACCCACTCAATTACCTCAAGGGTTGTGCAAAACCCTGCAACTTTCCAGCGCGCCATGTATTACATATTGCAGGATTTAAAGTTAAGTTGTGTCATTGTCTATATTGATGACATTACAGTATTGTCAAAAATCTTTATTAAACATCTTGATCACCTGAAGGAGGTGTTTTAACATTTATGTGAGTCAAATATCAAGTTGAAACCCTCAAAGTGTAACTCTTTTCCAAAAATCAGATTTCCTTATACACTCCATTTCTCAAAACGGAATCCAACCCATACAGAACAAGGTCAAAGCAATTTCAAAATGCCTCCCTCTAAAAATCTATAAGATATTCAGATATTTCTTGAGGGTGATGGGGTATTACCATCAGTTCTTCCCTTAAGTTTAACCAGCTCAGCGAGCCCCTTGTCTGCCTATTGACCAAGGATACCCCTTTTCATTGGGTTGCCAAACAAAAGGCACTTTTGAGATGCTGAATCAACTTCTACAACGTCCTATTCTACCTGAGGCATCCCAGATTATAATAAACTGTTCATTTTGTTTACTGACGCTTCAATATTATGCCGTTGGGGCCATATTAGACCAATTAGATGAAAATGGTGTAGATCATCCGGTATCCTATTTAAGCAAAATGCTGTCAAAGAAGAACACAACTATAGCATAATAGAGAAGGAGTGCCTTGCCATTCTGTTGGCTGTAATGCACTACTGCCTTTCCTGTATGGGATCAACTTCACTGTGGTTACCAATCATGCTTTTTGAAATGGTTACATAACATGAAGGATCCTACTGGCTAGTTAGCTTTTTGGGCTCTAAAGCTTTAGCATTACAACATGAAGGTTGAACACCATGCTGGGGCTCATCACAAAATGGTGATGGGTTAACTTGGCTGCCAGTCCTTCACTTGGATAATAGCAAAGAGGTTTTATGAACTCTTAATGACTCCCAATAACTGAGAGGAGGAGGATGAGCTCATATAGAAAATCTTAGCCTGGCACTCACGAAACTCCAAAGTGTAAAGTGGAAAATTGTACAAGCAGGTTGGAGCAAAGTGTCTGCCTTACCTTTAGCCTCAGAATATGTACCTTTTAGCCTAGAAGCTCACTCTAGCCTATGTCATAGAAGGGTAAAGAAAATCTATGACTGGATTAAGGATTTGTACTATTGGAAGGAATTATGGAAAATATTGTTGAAGACTTGGAAGCCTGCCTCACATGTAAAAAGCAATCTAATTTCAAGACTAAATACCAATATCAACCAACTACCCCTCAACAACCATTCCACATCATCAGCCTAGACATAGTAGGTCCCCTCCCACAGACTACTGAAGGAAAAATTTATCTGAGTAGGCATTGGCCACTTTACTAAGTGGGTTGAAGCCATGGCTCTCCCTGCTCAAACGGCCAAGGCCACAGCCAACTTTTACATCAAAACATTTTCACTCATCATGGCTTTCCCCAAGTACTACTCTGTAACAATAGTAAGAACTTCACCTTCAGAGTAATCAAATTCCTGGTTACTTCCATGTGAGCCCAATAAATTTTCTCAGCTCCATATAATCCCTCTACCAACAAGACTGTGAAGAGAGCAAATGGAACCGTAGTCTCTATTCTATGAAAAATATCCTCTTCATTGAGTTCAATTCCTACCCTGTTCTCTTATGTACTACCAGTTTAGTTATCACTAGATCTTGAAATTGTCCCTATTCCATATCTTGTATGGGTGGGAACCAGGAATACCTGCCCTCTTAACTAAAGATATATTCTCCTCTAGAGCTGATGAACCCAAGAAAGCTTTGAGAAGATTGAATCAGTGCACCATATGTCTCCAATATGAGGATATAGCCAATTTAGCTAAAATGGTGACTAAGAAGGGCAGGCTGCCAATAAGCTCCAAATCAGCCTACCTACATTCCAAGTGTCTGACCTAATTCTGTATTACTATAGCTGCATCACTCCTAGAAGTGGTAAACTTGGGACAATCTGGGAAGTCCATTTCATCATCACCTACAAGAAAGGTGCAGAGTACTCTCCAAATTCTTGGCTACAGGGATTGTAATTATCTGGGTAAATGACCACTTCCTATGACCTTATTCTCTCCCTCCTAACATTCTTGAGAGGGATAATGTCAGACAATTGCCCTCCCAGCATCAAGAAAAGAATCTTTTTGGACAAGGTAGGCTAAAATGGAGAAATACCAGACATTTAAAAGTTTGCAATTGGGATAAGAGAGTTTTAAGTAATGATATTGATATTATCAGACAAAAGACTGGTCAATTCTCAGTGGAACCCCTCAAATTGAGGTAAAGCTTTTGCATATACTATATGAGCAAATATCCCAAGGTTGTGCAGTCAGATTGCCCCAACCACATGAGGAGACCAGGGGATTTAATCAGTTTAAACCATTTTGAAGCCTCAAAAGGGGGGTTTTTCTTAAAAAAAAAAAATTGGGAAATTTTTTTGTAAAGGCTAAGATTTTTTTATGGATCCCCAATTAAATATTGGCTTTTGAGGAAAAGGGGGGTTGGGGCCCCCAATTTATAATGGGAAAATTTTTTGGAAAAACAATAATCTGGGGAATACTAAAATCCATCAGGAATTCTGAGTTTATCGAAACTAATAGGTCAATATTTTTCATTTCAGGGTTTTTAAGAGGGGGGATAGGGGGGGCCCAAAAGGTTTAAAATTTGGGATGCCCAACCCACCTAATTTTTCGGGATTTGCATCAAAAGAATTGTTTGGGCAATCCTAATTTCCAAGGAACTTTTAATATTTAGGGGCCTGATTTGCCATTCAGGGGGCTCCATAACTTTTTTAAAGGGGGGGTTTTAAAATTTTCTAAATCAAAAACCCCCGGAAAATTCCCCCAAATTAACTTAGTTTTTTATAAGGGGGTTAAATTCCAAGTTTAATTTTAGGGGGAAAAAAATTAAATTGGTTCCCCACAATTTTTAATTGGAAGGTTAGAGGGGAGCAAATAGGGGAATAAGAGGGGGCATTACCCCCCGCCACTAACATTGGGGGGGTCACCTGGGGAAGGGGGGCGCAATTTAGTTTTTTTTAAAAGGGATAATAAAAATTTTAAAAGTTCCCCTAAAAGGAACCAAGAAATCAAAAATGAAAAAACGCAGGAGATTCTGAAAAAAAGGGGGTAAATCAAAACAATACAGGTGATTAGGGATCACATTTTTTAATGTAAAAGAAATTTTAATTTTTAAGGGGCCCCTGCAATAGAAAATTACGGGTTTTCAAATTTTAATGGGTAAAAATTATTTTTAATAATCCCCAAAAAAATTTTGGTTTCTTTTTTTTAAAAGGAAAACTTAGGGAAAATTTTAACCCCATTTTAGTTCTTGGATACCGGGGCCTTCCCAAATGGAAGAATACGCAATCAGGATGGGTAATTAATGCAATCTGATTCAAAGGGGCCCCTTTGGGGAAAAAAACCCCCTTTAAATTCCCAAAGCATTTAAAATCAAACGATCAAATTTTTTTTGTAACCTTTTATATTTTAAAAAAATTTTTTTTTATTATTTTTTAAAAGGTTTATTTGTTCTTATTGGGAATTTTTGGGTAAAAAATGGGATTTTATTCAAGGGAAAAAAAAAATAAAAAGGGGCTTGGGGACGTTTTTATGAGAGCTTACACAGGGATAACTAGAAAAATTTGGTGGACCGGGGCTCCCCTTTGGGGCCAAAATTTTAAAAAATTAAATGAATTCCCAAATTTTTAAAGAACTAAGATAATATCCCTCTTTAAAAGAAATTTTTTTAAAAGAGAGAAATTTTTAATTTTAAGAGAATTATTTATAGAGGAAAGAAATAATTGGAAAAAAAAATTTTAAAAAGGGCCCCGCGTACACAGTGGCTAAAGTGGCCATTATGAAGGAATTCAGAAGCCTGACGCGCATGTCAAAGTGCAAACAAGAGTTTATGGACATTAAATTCTATAAAGAGGAATACTTAGCAAGCTTTGTCGATTGTTTCTATTAGGAATCACAAATCCTGGTTGGAACAAACGTGCTGGATGATTTCAATGCGCAAGTTACAACAAAAGTGGCCCTTTGGCCCTACCTCAATTTTGCATTGGATGATGTCTTCCATGTTCACAACGTAAATTACCACCTCTCAGATGGTAACAATTTGAAAATCTTAGGAGCTACCTTTGATGCTCCAAATAGAATTTTCAAATCAAACCCAGTATGAAATTCAATTCCACAAAGGGGAACAAGGGAGCTAAGGAGATGAATAGTCAAGCTGTGCTGGGCGTTAAGCCTGAAGTCTTTGAACGGATTTTTTAGGAGAAAGTCTGTTACCAGTGCCGAGGAAAGGGAATTTCGCTGTATGTTGCAAGAAACCCAAGTATCAAATCAACGTAGTACAAGCAAAAGAGTCTGCAACCACAAAGGAGTCAGGAAATGGGCCCGCGGCCTAGATGGGGAACAGTCTAGAGCTGCGGAGAAGCCTATTCCTCCCAATATTATGAATGATGAAATTGACATCAGTGATCTGTTTGTGGATGAAGACGTTCAGGATCAGCTTTATCAAGTAGTCAATTAGGACGTAAATGTGATAGCAAGATCTGAGGTGAAGGGGATCAACCCTGAGATAATCAAAGAAGTTGCTCGTCCATATGCCCAATAACTTGCAGGCAAGATTTAGGCTACAGATAATCCCAAAGAATTTACCAAAGTTCGATTAGATGAGGCAAACCTGTCAATCCCCCTCAGCGCAATCAAAGAATCATTCCCTGATTTACCAGTTCAAATCATTCACACCCTCGATTCAGCTAATAATGCTGCTATACACTCACTAAATACTATCTTACAATAATCTAAGTTTCTGTATATAATATACTAGTGAATTGAGTACGGGTGAGGTTGATTGTTGACAGTGGTGTGCCCATTAATATTGTCTTGACCAAGTTGGTGAAGAGGATGAAGATCTCGCCTGACTTGGAACACAAGAAAGAGTACAGGACAGCGGGGCCAAATACCACCATCTCATGTGGTACATATATCGCTCTGCCACTTCAATTTGTATCCTTGGTGGTGTCTGTACCAGCAATAGTTTTGGCCAACCAAGACTATGACATTCTGATTGGGATGGCATTTCTATGAAAAGTATGGAGTTAAATGTAATTTCAAGGATAATACGTTGACCATATTGGGTCAGACATTACAATTGGTCTATCAGAAGGATGGAGAAGCCCCACTGAGTAGGAGAAATAACTTCATCAACTTGATATACAATGATGGCATTGTCCTAATTTAATACCAACTAGTTGGCCGGAAGCATTGAGAGATTCTGACAGAAATCCTAGTAAATTGTGGAATTCCACTGAGGATCAAGACTGCAAAAGCCATACACAAGGGGCACAAATAATAGTTAACACAGAGTTGACATTAGAGATATTGGAGCTGCTGTATGGGGAGGTTAGAAGCCCCTGGAAGAAGTCCAGATTAGAGCCTTGGGTGGTTCCTGAGATAATAATGCCAGGCTATGGAGAAATTGAGTTCTCCTGGTGAATTTAAGCAAAAAACTAATGAAGATTGATAAGAATCAGATTGTCACATTTGTTCACCTAATCCTGAAGGATGAACTGAGGAAATTCCACAGTTTTAGGACCCTCAATGAAATTGGATTACCAGCTGGGGTAACTGAGAGTATAATTTATTGGTTGATAAAGAGCAACTCATTGACCTGATGGAGGACAGCAAGAGACTGTGAATGAATTGTTCAAAAAATATTGGGAAGTATTCACCCAGGATGACCACAATTTGGGATGCACAAGAGATGTGATCCACAAGGTTGATACTGGGGAAAATTTACTGATCAGGATGAGACCAATTTGTGGTCAAAGCAGCTGAAGCGGTAGTGGTGAAAGAAATCAGCAAATTACTTAAGCATGGTCTTTTAGTTTCATTGCCATTTCCCTGGGCGAGCCCAATTCTTATTGTGAAGAAAAAGGATGGCTTTAACTGGGTGGTGATCGATTTTAAAAGCTGAACAAGATTATAAAGAAGGATTTATATCCACTACCAAGAAGCAATGATGCACTAGATCAATTGGGAGAAGCAAAGCATTTCTCTACAATGGATATAATATCAAGATATTGGCAGACTGATTTGCCAAGAGAAGACCAAGAAAAATGCACAAACTATCGCTACACAGGGGCTATACCAACTGATGAGGATGCCCCAGGGTCTGTGTGATGCACCTGTGACGTTCCAGAGGGCCATATACTCTATACTAAATGACTTGAAGTTGTCATGCTTCCTGGTGTAATTGAACGATATAAATGTGTTCAGTAGGACGTTTACTGACCATTTGCACCACTTAAAGGAAGTGTTCAAGAGACTATCCACGGCCAACCTGAAGATTAAGCTGAGGAAGTGTCACTTATTGAGAGAAAAAATTATAACTGGGATCCATGATCAACTCTAGTGGATTGCACCCGCAAGCCCAGAAGATCAAAGCCATAGAACAAAAAGCCATTCTTAAGGAGCGTTGATATATTTAAATGTTCCATGGAATGGTCAGATACCAAAAAGATTTATTCGGTTATTTGCCATAATTTCCAAGCCCATATTCCATCTGTTGAAAGATCTAAAGAAAGGATTCATTTAGAATGAAGAAGTACAGAAAACCTTCAATGAGTTACTCCAGTACCTGATAGATTCTCTGATTTTGAAATATCCAATTATGGATCAAGATTTTATTATACAAACCAATGCTTTGTTCATGGCAATCAGAGCTATATTGAGACAAGTAGATGAACTTGGGGATGAAAATCTGGTGGCATATGTGAGCTGGACACTCTCAGCCGCTGAGAGGAATTACACTGTAACTGAGCATAAATGCCTTGCGGTCATTTATGCCTGTAAACAGCTTCAGGTGTACATCCATGTAACGCACTTCAAAGTGGTGATGGACTACTTCTTATTGCTTTGGTTGCATAATTTATGAGAATCAGAAGGACAACTGGCACAATGGGCACTGAACCTATAGGCTTATGATTATGATATTGTCCACCGAGTGGGGGCTTTTTATCCAAATGCGGATCATTTATTTCAGTTATCAATGGTCCAGATGGTATACCAGCAGGCGGATGAGCTATTCCAGAGAATGGTCGATGGAAAAATCATGAACAAGCCCCAAGAAATCTAAGGTGTGCTTAAAAAGCGATGGATAACACCAAGACCATGGATGGACAAGTTTTTAAAATGATTAATGGGAAGCAGTTACTATTCCCAAAGCCATTAAAAATAGCAGCTATTGTTCAAGCTGCTCATAAGGTCGTTGAGCATAGAGGCCTGAGAATTATGACTGATCATATTCACCAGTACTACTTTTGTGAGTCAATTAACTATGATGTCGCGGACTATCTGGCTTACTGTGTGGAGTGCCAGTTGCACAGACCACATAAGAATATGACTGGATACCAACTGGTCCGCCCTGGATTTGCTTGTCATATGGTGTCCATCAATGTGATAGTACCGCTGACAATGAGCAGGGGATTCAAGTACCTTATAGTTGCTATTGATCATCTGATGCGATGGGTTGAGACAAAAGCCCTGGTGAAAGCAGATGCTACCAGTACTCCAAAGTTCATCCTAGATCAAGTAGTATACTAACATGGATGCCAAAGGTCCTGCTGAGTGACAATGAAACAAATCAAATGTCTCATTTGATCCACAATTAAATGAAATAATGGGGATCCAAGAGTCATGTCTGTACTCTATTGGATGGAGATGAGTGGACTGGTGGAACGAGTTAATGGGACGCTGGCTGCAATGCTGAGGAAGCTGGTTGCAGGGAGTTCTTTTGCAAGTGGAATGTAACTGAGTTTGGTAACGTTCACCTACAATATCAGTCATCATATGGAAACAGTAAAAATGCCTTTTGAGTTGTTATATGGGAGGAAGGCCGCGTTGCCACTAATTTTATATTTAGTGGTGGAACCAACTTTGGGGATGAGTGCCAAGCAGTACCTGAACCAATTGATGAATATCTTGATTGAAATGCAATTTCAAGGATTTGATACTACTTTAAGAAAAGGATATGAGTGAAAATGATGGACAAAAAGAACCAACCAGCCTTATTAGAATATTGAATAGGCAAAAGAGTTGCCTATTGTAATACGTATGGTTTCAGGAGAAGAAACAAATTGGATGCATTATGGTTGTGTACGTTTGAGATTATCACTAAGACAGAGATGGATGCCTACTATATCAAGAACCTCTTGGACGGAAGAATAGTTAATTAAGTCCATGCTAAGTATTTAAAGCAATGGATCAATAAAAAAAATAAAAAAAGAGTTCCTGAAGGACCACTGAACCATTAAGTTGGTTATGTTCTAATGATTTGGATAGGTCCAAAAAAAGGACCTCTGAACCAAACTAGATGGTACAGTCTTAAAAAAGTAAGAAGTCTCAAATATAGAAAACTGGTAGGTCTAAGTATATCTAGGATCCAGTTTGGGGGAATAAAATAAACATATGCACCGCTGAACTGAAAAAAGGTCAAGTCCCATGGAAGAGTAGAAGAAAAAACGGATCAATATAAGATATTGGAAAAAGATTATTAAAATAAATGCATAGAAAAACCAATATGTTTTATAATGTCATTTTTTATCGATTTTCCTTAATTCAGGGATGATTCTGCCTATGTCACCTCTTGGGTGAGGGAGGATGGATTGCAGTAGGAGTGAATAACCCATCAAAATCTATGCGAGATCAGATGCTAGTGAGGGCTAGACCTGCACAAAAACCAAATTTGTTGAGAGGATGTAGATTCCTGCAAGAAAGTGACTAGGGGAAGAGAAATTAAGATGTTAAAAGATGCCAAATGGAATACCCCAGACTGGGAAGGGAAGTTACAGTACAAGAAGAGGCATTCAGAAAATAACCCTGTTTAATCCTGATATGGAACCAGAGCCATAATATTGATCTTGAAAACTTTCCAACAGACTTTGTCAAGAATACTAGACATATAGGCTGGCAACAAGAAAGGGAAACTAGGTGGAGGTTGTCATTTCATGCCCTTTATCAATGCCTTCAGTGGAAGATACTGATGGGAAGTGCCAGAAATGAGATAGTCATGCTGAGCAAATGTCATCATGTAAGCAATGATTATGAGCTTCTCAGAAGCTGAAGCAGAAAGAGCTATGAAAACTGGGAGAGGCTTCAAGCTTCATGGCCCAACTTCAAAGAACTTGTCTGGAAAAGCAAAGAGCATAGGCTGCGATATCCTGAATTAGGATGTTTTCAAGATAGGAAGAATTTAGAGCTATGGACAAAACCTCAGTGACTTGGGCCCTTAATTCTGCATAGGTTAGTTTGAAATGTATGCTGTTGCTGATGGTTAGCTCAGTGGCAAAGACAACTGGCTTGTAATATTGACCAAGTCAGAAGAGGAACTCTGGGAGCAAGTCTGATCTGGCATGGAACAAACAATCAAGAGTGGAGGGCATTGCTTCAGGAGGTTTGATGATGATGTTAGGAAGTATCTTGAAAAGAGCCAAATCCAGAATAGTTTTGAAATATAGCTCAGAAATTGCTGAAAAAGGAAGGATTGGTCACAAGTTATTTGAAACAATTGCTAACCTGGTTTCAGAAGGGTTGGTTACCATTTCTGGTATTTCTACGGAAGGACTTACTACTGGTACTTGACTAGGAGTATGAGTTCTGGAAGGACCATAGAAAAGGTTCTGGTGCGCAGATTGACTCATCCGCTGGAAGAGCTAAAGGTCTTGATCAGACAAGCTATTGAGCAGCTATTGGCACTTAGACTTGGAATTTGACATATGAGCTGGATGAGAGGGGGGATGTCAGACTCATATGATATTTGACATTATGCACTATGAAATCAATTAAGCTCCAATTTTGGATAAATTAATCTCAAAATTAATAGGATAAGCTCTCCAGAGAAGAATTAAGAATATTTGAGACAAAAGGTTATTAAGAGAAGATAACAAGGGCAAACATAAATGAGCATTCTTAATTGTGCCATAAAATGAACAATGATGGCAAGAATCTCCTGTTGAGGATGAGGAGAAAATCAGAAAATTGAGGAAGCCAGACAAGGATCCTGAATATGACAGTGGGTCATATGTCCTGATGGGGAGAAACTAGATTCAGGATTAATATCATCATAAGTGATTCAATCAGCCTGGCACAACAGAAGGTCGTGGAGCCATGCTCTGAGTAGGTGGTAGCGAGGAGGAAGAGGAAGAGAGCTGCAAGCTGAAGGTCGTCCCAAGCAGCATTGAGTACTGATGATCATACTCCACTTGAAAAAATAAAGTATTTGAATGAGTATCCAAAATGGCGCTCTCCTGCCCTGATCCTTTTTTGCTGAAAATCTAGTCAAGAGGGGGGATGTGGTAGTATTTTTGCCCATATTACCAGCTGAATAGATTACCAGTATTTCTAGGGGAAAATTCCCTAATGTGAAGTGAATTGGATATTGGTTGATCCTGATTTCAGGGAAACTATGTTTGGGGGATTTTAGGTTATTTGCCTGGTCAAATCTGGTGAGGGATCAATCTGGATGAATGCTTAAGATCTTGTTGACCAGAGTTACCAACATAATAGGGCTTATCTGATGATTAACTATCAAGTGTACCGATTGGGATTGGTCATATTTCATCACCAACCTATTGGAAATTTAAGGATCAAGTTGTGAGGTGAGTGATGCCACCTGCAACTAGAAAATCAATTAGTTGGTTTGCAACCTTCCTTAATGGGTAAAAAGTCCTATTGCCTAAGAAGGTCACTTGCTAAATATTATTGGTTTCTTTTATCAAGAGGAAAACGTTAGGGACACATTTTCCGATTCTTTCCATTTTAGGTCTTAAGAATGTCCAATTATGGAATCCTATCCAGGATGAGAATGGGTAATTCAATGTCAACTGCTGTCAGTTCATTGAGGAGGTGCTAACTGAGGGTTGGGCGCCAAATTCCCCACTATAAATTCCCTAAATATTTTACTAATAAATCATCAATTACTAGATCAATTACTAGAGTATTATCTTAGTATACTTTATTAGAATCCATTGAGTTCTATTATTTCTAAAGGAAATTATTGCTGTGTGCTCTAGTTGGGAGACTTTTTAGGATAAAGAGTAAGTATCTGAGCGGGGATCCAGAGAAAAAGCTGAATCAAATTGGGGATTGTTGCTGACTGTGTTTCATAGAGAGAAACTGTACACAGGGATCAGAGCATAGAAAGTTAGGTGGTACCAGGGAACAAATCCCTATTCATGACAACATGAGTATTTTGATAAAAAAACCGGCCAAGCGTTAGGCCAACTTCTAGTACTTCAATTCAAATATAGATAATAGTCGCCATACTGTTATCAATGATTATATTTTACTATCATACAATGCAGAGAATTGTGCAATGACCTGATCCTGTGCAGTTGATATATACTTATAGGGGTTATCAACTAAGAACAATAAAAAACCTAAAAATTTTAACTACTTTTATAGGCTCAGCTGAACCTCCTCCAAGGTGCAATTATCTCTATAAAATATTTCTCAAAGGTTTTTTTGTTGGCATGAATTATCTCCCTTGATACTGTGTTAAAATTATTGTTTGATACACCATTTTGACGATAATTTTTTCTCTAATGATGGAAAAATAATTAAATATTTTAAGAGATGTTTTTGTTAAAAATTACATTTTAAAACTTTCATCATATATGTAGCTTCTATTTAAATTTTATCAAGGTTGGGCCAACCTGGGGATGATACTGCACCAATTAAGGGGAATTGAATTAACGTGAAAGGAGATAAAACCTGGAAAAACTCCATGCATGGTGTATTATAGCCCAGAAACACTATGAACTGCCTTGTTATTTTGCTATCTTGGCTTGGGGCATTAATGCGCAACACCAACATTGTCATAATCATCCTTTACCCAAAGTTCATCTAAAGGGATTGAACTCAGGGAGGCAGTGGTATATAAATAACTTTTTTTAGAAATATCTACCTAATAAAACATATTCATTGATGTACTAATGTACTGACTGACGTACTGACTGACTTCTGAAACTTTCAAGTTTGATAGGTTATCCAATCTGAGTGAGTGGGTGAAAATTGGCGAATATATCAAATAATTTACTAATTTGCTTACCCAAAACTAATTATATATATATATATATATATATATATATATGGATCTTGGTATATCTGTATATCTGTATATATATGTTTTATAGACTCTGACACCGTTTGACTGAACTCCATGAAAGTTGGCATATATAAGTATTTTTTTTCTTAGTGAAGGTGTATGAATTTTAAAAATATAATTTTTATAGTAAAAAAAGTTATATATGTAACAAGTGAAAATCAAAATTTTTCATGAAGTATTTGCTATATTGTTATGGCTGAGCAGTTAGATATTCATTTTATTTGATATTTTAAATGGTTTTTAAGGGGTTAGTGGTCATTTAGCTCTATAGAAGTTATTCTAAATCTAAACTTTGAATCAAAAATATAATTTATTTTAGAAACCTCCTCTAGCATAATAAGCTCAGCTTTTTGCTCTTAACTTGTAAATTTTTTAAAAGTCAGTTGCTCAATTTCTGGCACAATCACCTTTATTTAATTACTTTTTATCATTTAAACTACTTATATAGTTAAATCTAGTATTGCAAGTGCAAGTAAAAGTAAAAAAATGATGAGCCAACATAGTAAAATATAAAAATAAGTTAAGTAGTTGATTTAGTAGTTTGGAAGACATGTCGCATACACAATGATTTTAAATTTATAGATATTTTTTGGTTAGTAGTTTGGTGTTATTTGATTGAATCAAAGGTTTATTTTGTTTAGCCAAGTGGTTGATGGCTTTTTGTAGAATTGATAGAACATAGTTTAGCTTTGAGGGGTGATTAATTTTGGTTGATTTGATAAATTCAGTTAAGTTTTACTGAGTGTAGGTAGTTTTTGGTTTATTAAATTAAGCAATTAATTCGGCTGAGTGGTTATCTATCTATAGTATATAAATCTAAATTTTTAGATTAAATGCTTCTGAACTTCATTAGACACTGTAGTAAAATATGGGTAATGAATGCTATCACCTTAATAAAACACATTTGCTGACTAATTGACATACTGAATGACATCTGAAACCTTATATTCTAATAAGTTTAATCTATTTGGGTGAGTAGGTGAGATTTGCAATATTATCTCATAATTCACCAAATTGCTCACCTGAAACTAATTGAGTCTGATAGA
Source organism: Massospora cicadina (assembly GCA_022478985.1). NCBI lineage: Eukaryota > Fungi > Entomophthoromycota > Entomophthoromycetes > Entomophthorales > Entomophthoraceae > Massospora > Massospora cicadina. Next base: position 17,084 of record JAKSZP010000629.1, read on the forward strand.
TTCAATCTATTTAGGCGAGTGGATGAGAATTGGTAATTAATGAATAATTTACCAAATTTCTCACCTGAAACTAAATATAAATCTGGTTAAGGTTTAAGTAGATTGAGTAAAGTTAGGATCAGCTCATCAGCCATGATGGCAACAGCAAAGCTGTTAGTCTGAGTGGCTCAAAATTATCACTGGCACAGCCTATAGGCTAGGTCAGTGTGATCTTATAAATAAACTTAAGCAACGCCAGGTAAATTTTGCTATTAGAAATGTATTCTTTATCTTTTCTTTCTTTTCCATTTAATTAGACTTGATCCACAGCAACACGTTGCTGGATACAGCTAGTTTTCTCTAATAGGGATTAGCTGAAATATATTAAATTGTTCCCATGTGTTTGTCTTGCCTAAAAATAACTCTCCATCTGTCGTTCAGCCAAGGTGAGGCAAGTTTTCTGAGCTCTGATAGGGAAAAATTTATATATTCCCTAATTTGGACCATTTAAGCTAATCTGAACATTTCATTGAATTCCTTCAACCCTTGATATAGTTTATATACTGAGCAGTAAGATATTGAGAGAGTTCTTTTTTCTTACACACACTGACATATATGAAAATATAAAAACTAGCTTTTTATTTATTAGTGTTTTTATCCTTAATATAAATAATTGTTTGTGAAATCCAGCGGAGATCAGCACCATTGAACAACAATTAGCTGATTTACACTTGAGGATGGCCTTTACAATGGGGTGATGAACACCTTTGAAAAGTTTGGCAACTTTAGCAGCGATGGGTAGAAGAATTAAAGAAATTTATAATCAGGTCCTTGATATGTAAGCCATCATGATCCTGATCATGATGGATCTAAATCATGATGGGTCACACATCAAAGGCTTGATTATCAATTTCTTTTATTGTTTTATCCATCACTACTAAAGTTATCAAACTTTATGCAGGAGTTAATCACATTTATTGTCAAGAGCTTTAATAGTGGGCTGGGCTAGCTTGGGTGCCTCCTTGTTAGCATCCTTTAGCTCAGGGATCCCCAAGATGCACCTTCTCTTTATGGAGTCAAACACCTTAGCCATGGCCATGTTGTATTTAAATTATGAAAGGGCGGTGAGCATGTCAATGATTCCTGATATAAGTACCCCCACCTGGAACTTTTCCATAATCTTTCAGTGTGAACCAAAGATGGTGGGCTTCAAAGTCATGCTATCCTTATTTTATTAAGTGAAAGTGGGGTAGTCAATCAGGCAGCTGATAAAGATCCACATGTTGCGCTTGATGACTTCCAGAAATATCTTGATCTTGAGCTTCTTCATATTCAACACCTCTTAGATGAGCTTCACAATTGCATCCACCACATAGTTGATGTGGGTGCCACACTTAAAAGTTATAAAGCTGTTAATGAAGCTAACTTGCTGAAGTTGCCCAAGCTTGAGATGATGAATCCAACCTCCCACTGATTGCTAATCTGTTCAAACATAAGCCTCTTGGTGAGGTCCTCCCAGTCAGGATCAGGTAAGCTCTTGAAGTCCATCTGGATATAGTCCTTGAAGTTGTTCAATTTGAGCTTGCTGTCATTCTAGACCATGCTAACCCCTTCACCGTGGCGCACAGGTCATAAACTCACAGCTTGAGGGGCCCCACAATGTTGGCATCAAGGTAGTTTATCTGAAACTTGCTCACCTTAGGTCTAAAGGTGATCCTCATAAACTTTCCCCCTTTTCCAAGCTTTGTGATCTTGGGAAGTATGATTATGTTCATGTTTTGGTAAACTTTTGGCAGTACTTCTTGCCTGACTCTTTTCTCACCAACTCTACAATAAACTCAGTGTTGAAGATGTTGCACATCTTGGCACTTTACCCATTACACCCACCCATCACCTTCTTTTTGCTATCATCATTGTTGGATAAGATGAGAAGGTTCCCAAAGATGAGCTGGTGATATAGTCTTTCTCTACATTGTGGGTCTCAACTAGAATTCTGCCACCATTGTTGTACACTGAGATCAGGTTTTGTTTAGAGTCAATGGTAACCTCAGTTTTGCTCATGGTGGGGTACAGAACCTACAATAGAAGCTTAATGCGCTGGTTGGTAATTCCATTTAAACTTGCCATGGGCAACAACTTTAAGGCCACCAGCAAATAAGGATTTGTACTCAACTTGTTATCAGTGGCGCTCACCAATACATTGTTAAAGATTTTGAAGAATTTAGGGATAAACTAGATATCTTTTTTGATGAGGGAGTCCATGGTGTTATTATAGATCCACAATCATTGGGTGTTTATCTCAGTTGAGTTACTATATATATTGGACCTCAAAAGGATATGTTCAAGCTGCATCTTCATTTGGTGGTTCTTCTCAACATTCTTCTTTTTTCCTTCCACATGTGAGATTACTTTAGCAGTGGCCTAGAATTAAATTAAGGTTGATCTAAAATATATTTTTGAAAAATCTTGCACTTTTGGGTTGAAGCATATAATATAAGGGAACTAGGGGATTCTGGTGTATTCCCAATGGGTGGCAGGCAGCAGAGCATAACTCTTAGGGTTTTCAGGGTCATCAATTTGGCAGTTGTCATCAGTCATCTTGGGTGTTTATGACTAAAAATGCCTAGGAAAAGATCTTTCTTAAAACTGAAAGATAATAAATACAACATGAAGTTAAACTTTATAATCTGATACTTTATTATGATAAGAACCAAAGATATTGATACCTGATTTTAGGGATATTTCAGTGTCTAGAATATTCTAGGAGAATTGACTGAAATCAAGCTAAATTTGAATATCTATTGAATGGGGAATTACTATTCTAATAGATTATTATAGTCCTATTAATCCATTTGATAATAATCACTCATGCTTTCTGAGTTGATAGAAGTGAAACTGGTTTCAGTATCACTTATTTTATAAAGCTTTACTTTGAACAAACCTATTGAAAGATGAAGTGAAACCCTAAAATTAACTTAGTAATCTAATCAAAACCGACTTTTGTTTAGTTTTGGGTGAGGAATTTGATGACTTATTTGATATTATTTGCCAATTCTTACCCACTCACCTAAATAGATTGAGTTTATCAGACTTGATTAGTTTTGGGTAAGCAATTTGGTGAATTTTTAGATAACTAATGGATTACCCACGATTCACTACAGTGTTTTTAATTATCAAATGATTCTAAATTAGTTATTAATATTGGAGGATAGCTATCAATAAGTTCAGAAGCCATTAAACAAATTAAATATTCCAACCTCCAACCACTTAGCCAAAATTAATTAAGCATATCAAATTAACTAAAACATCAACTACTTACCTGAAACTATTGAGCCTATCGAATCAACCTAAATCCACCAATCACCCAACCAAAACCATTTAAACTATCGAATCAACCAAATATCAAATTGCTCAGTCATAACAATATACTGATTTCCAATAAAAGTATATAAAATTTCCAGTTCTTACATATAAAACTTTTTATTTTATTATAAAAATTAAAAATATGGTTTTAAAGTGCACATGGACCCCTTCCGTCCACCTATATTCAAATTTTTAAAGCTCTACATGCTGCAGTTTTGGCTGGGTATCGCGTACACACTCATAAACACTTGCTTTTATTATTATAGATGTTTGCCAATTCTCACACACAAAGCCCAGATAGATTGAACCTATCAGACTTGAAGGTTTCAGATGTCATTCAGTACATTAGTGAATGTGTTTTATTAAGTAGATAGATAACCACCAGCTGCCACCCTGCTATAGATTGAAACAATATTGAATGAAACTAACCACTTGGCTAAAACCAATTAAACCTTTTGTTTCAAAGTGTCAGCCATTAACAGACTTTGAAAACGGTGAAGGTTCTCAATTTGACCTGTATGTTTTTTCTGTCTGTTCGCGCGGTAAATCCGGGTTTCCTCGGGTTTTTCAGTTTTCCTCGTGTTTTTAAAAATAAATTTAACTTTCCATAAATGCCCAGAGTCAGCAAGTATCAGATAGTAAATGAAGATTTTCTATTTTCAGATGAAGATATAAGAATCACAAATATAACTGAAGATTTTATATCCAATTTATTCGTTAATGATAGACTTGCAAATCATAGTCCCTGTGCCTAATCGAAATGCGGAAACTATGACTAGAATAATTATTGAGAACGTTCTCCCCGGAACAAGGATAATAACTGATAAATGGCGAGCTTACGAGAAAGCGCTTTCAACTATGCCTCAAATGGCACAACAATCTGTAAATCATAGCATTAATTTTATTGATCCTGAAGATTCCACAGTTCATACTCAGAATATAGAAGGATTATGGTCGAGATCTAAATATTATTTACGAAAAGACGAGGTATTTCTTTTTTTTAGTACTAGATGGTCCCAAAAGACGAGGTATTTCTTTTTTTAGTACTAGAAAAAGACGAGGTATTTCGATGGAGAAACAATCAGAATATCTTATTCAATTTTTGTGGGAATATAATCTACCTAAACGAGAAAGGATAAACAATTTGCTTATAATGCTTCAATACTATAAATTTATATAAATCAGATTTATTTTATCTTCATTTTTTACTTTTTTTCTAATATTTTTAAAAACCCGAGGAAAACTGAAAAACCCGAGGAAACCCGGATCTACCGATTAAACATATTAGACTCGATTAGCTTCAGGTGAGCAATTTGGTGAATTATTCAATGATTTTTGTCAATTCTCACCCACTCGCCCAAATAGATTGAACCCATCAGGCTTGATGATTTCGATTCGATAAGATTCGCCAAATCTCACCCACTTACCCAAATAGATTGACCCTATCAGATTCGAAGGTTTTAGATATCAGTCAGTCAGTGAGTAAGTCAGTGAATGTGTTATTAAGTAGATTAACAATTAAATGCTAATAAAATTTCTAACTATACTCAAAATCAAATTATTAGATTAACTAGCCGTTTACCCGTGCTTCGCTAAGGTGTCTATAAAATTTCAGATTTTCAATTTATTAATTTAGATTTTATATTATAGATAAACAAAACCACTCAGCCAAATCTAATTGCTCAATAGAATCAACCAAAAACCACCAACCACTTTGGTAAACCTAACTGAAATTATCAAAACAACTTATAACTAATCACCCCTCCAAATTAAACTGTGTCCTATCAATTTAAACAAAAGGCATCAACCATTCAGCCAAACAAAAAAAACCTATCGAATCAATCAAATAACACCATACTGCTACCCGAAACATCTCTTTGTACTTAAAATCATTGAGTATGTGACATATTGTCCAAACTACTAAATCAACTTCTACTTAACTTGCCAAAAGTATTTTATTAATTAGGCGAACCAAATTAGGCAGGTTTTTAAAATTTATAAACCTAACATCCAGATACTCATACTTCGCTATAGTATTTAAAGTTTATCAGATGATAAGCTCACATTGTAGCCTATAGGCTGTGCCAGCACTACTCTTGAAGCCACTCGGACTAACAGCTTCGCTGTTACACTCGTGGCTGGTGAGCTGATTATCCTACTTACCTAAACTCTAATACTGATTTTTGTTGAGTCAGGTGAGTAATTTGGTGAAATATTAGATAATATTCGCCAATTCACACCCACTCACCCAAATAGATCGAACCCATCAGGCTCGATAATTTCAGATTCGATCTTATTTGCCAATTCTCACCCACTCACCCAAATAGATTAAGCTTATCAGACTTGATTAGCTTCAGGTGAGCAATTTGGTGAATTATTAGATAATATTCGCTAATTCTCACCAACTCACCCAAATAAATTGAGCTTATACTCGATAGTTTCAGATTCGATCTTATTTGCCAATTCTCACCCACTCACCCAAATAGATTGAACCTATCAGATTCTAAGGTTTCAGATGTCAGTCAGTCAGTGAAACAGTCAGTGAATGTGTTTTATTAGGTAGATTTTTTTTCGTGAATTTTCCCATTTTTAATAGATATTCTGCTATTCGGGGCGGAGACAAATCTAACAAATCAAAGATCATAAAAATCGGTCCAGCCGTTGAGTTATAAATGGTGTAACTAACCCGACTTTGTTTTGTATATAGATAAGTTAAGGTAAATAATTCACTGTATCAGCGATCCAGTGCTATACCGCCCCACAAGGGACTCTAGTCAGACTCGAAGGTTTCAGATGTCAGTCAGTATTTCAGTGAATGCTTTTTATTAAATAGATAGATAACCACCAGCTGCCACCCTGCTATAAATTGAAACTACTATTGATTGAAATGCCTAACCGCATGGCTAAAACCAATTAAACCTATTGTTTCAAAGTGTTGGTTATCAACAGACTTTGTAAAGGGAGAAGGTTCTCAATTCAACCTGTATGTATTTTTTTCTGTTTGTTTGCAATAACTCTGAAGCTACTGGACCAATTTGGATGATTATCTTCAAAAAGGATGCTCCAACTTAGGTCCCATTTTACTTTTGTAATTATTGGTCCAATATGTGACCATTAATTTAGTAAGTACAGGTTTAATAGCTCCAGAAACATTTTGGGCATTTTGCTTCAATAGAATATTACCCCCGCATATTCAATTCAACACTTGGAAGGTGCTTCGTCATGTTTACATAACAACAGACCTTGGTGATCCAACCAAATCAGCATAACTGCTGTGGCCAATTTGATGATGCACTACATCAGTTTGTACACTGCCAGAAAGCTAAAACCAGTTGGAAGAGTCTAGCAACCCTCACTGAGATTAGTACATTTGCTTATTCTCAGCTGTATGATTCTCTTGATTGGTTCTTTGCATCTGTCCCCAACACTATTACTTCAAAACAGGTCAAATCTATTTTAATTACAATTTATATTAATCATTTAGCATTAGTAAGTTCTTTAAATGATTTAAAATGGACAGATTTAAAGATCAATAATAGGGTTTCAAAATTAATTATTGAAACCTTTTGAATTGCTTTATTTAGTCAATCCAAGGTTGAATTATACCACACCAGAATCCAAGTGTGGGGAACCATCCCATCTCTAGCAACTGACAAAGCAACCCAAACCTGCCATATAGAAATGATTGACCCACCCCCATCCAATTCCTACCAGTTTAGATTTCACCACCCCTCCACCCTAATTTCATTTTTATTTTTCTACTAGCTGATTTACCCAGTGTTACTTGAGTTGATAATTTATTATACATATAGCCTATTCCTGTTATGGTATGTGAAGCTCAATGATCAAATTTCATACAGTTCCTTTAAAACTGAACAATTCCAATCATTTATTTAGCTTTCATACTAAAAATTTAAAAAAGTGGAGTTACCCAGTGTTGCTCAGGTTTATGAGCTCTATTACATATCCTTAAGGCTGTGCCAGCACTAAGCTTGAGCTCTTTGGACTATTAGCTTTGCTGTTGCCCTTGTGGCTGGTGAGCTGATTATCCTAAAATTACTTATTAATCCAACTAAAAATCTGACTGATTTTTTTCTAGTTTTAAGTGAGCAAGTTAGTGAGTTAGTAGCTAATATTTGCCAATTCTCACCCATTTACCCATATATTGAGCCTATCAAACTTGATAGTTTCAGATTTGATATTATTTGCCAATTATCACCCACTAATCCAAATAGCTTGAACTTATCAGACTCAAAGGTTTCAGATTTCAGTCAGTCACTACATCAATGAATATATTTTATAAAGTAGATTTGGTAAAAAACTCTAATAATCAAAATCAGCAATGCTTTTTGCAAGCTTATCAGTGGAGCTTGAAAGTGGAGATGATTTTATTGGGTAAAATTTGTGGTTAATATTTATATAACTAACATTATCATAAAGCTTTAATAAATAAAACTACAACGATACTGTCAAGAGAGTGTCTGTAACTCTCTTGTTCCCAGCAAGGTGATGTGGGATGCAAACCCACATTGCTATGGAACTAGCCATTAAAAGAATGGGTAGGAAGGCACCTTGAGTGGTGCCAGTGCAAAGGGTACCCCAAGCAAGTGTGTAAAGAGCAACATAAAATACCAGGTAAGTAAGGAACATCACCGCTTGAGTGGACCCCAGAGGGGTGTCCATAATCAAGTGTGGCTTGATGTCAGGGGCTTTGGGTGCCTCGATCTGGAGGGGACCTGGGTGGCCCACAGGTGCCCCTGGGATTTTGGTAAATTGTGAGATAAGGTAGTGGCCCACATGGTTGGAGACCTCCCCAAATAGGTCCACCACCAAGATTGCCCAAGGAACTATTGAAAAAATGTAAAATAATGGGGGTTTTTATTAAGAAAGTCAATCAACAAGAAATGTTGGTCACAAAAACATATTTAAAATGGGCTGGGGAAATTTAGGTTCTGTGGAAGTGCACCCAAGCCTTGACGCTCCAATAAACAGACGCTTCCATCCATTTTGGTAAAATACACTGAAAGTGCCTTCACTTGAGTAATTGATTGAAGCCTTATTTTACCTGAAGTCAAAATTTCATAGCTGGAGCAGGACTCAAACACTTGCTCTCCAACCAAGCAAATCAAACCATCTCCATTTAAAATGTAAATTGTTTGTTTCAAGGCCTGGGCTGAGATAAGAGGCTGGGCGTTTTGCACCCCATCAGTATCAACCTGGGCATGCTTGGCCTGCACCCAGCGTTGATCTAAGGTGTGCTTTAGGTCAGGGAGAGCCTGAAGCTTCATTTTCTGGGCCTCCTGTCGCCCAGTCTTATCTCTAGCATCAGTGCCTACTATTATGTCATCCAAACATGACAAATACCTTATGGCAAGTATTGAAGTTTTAGCTACTTCAGATAGGCTGTTTCTTTCTAGAATATAAGTCAGAGCTCTGAGCAGCTATTGTATTGAGACAATAGACCAGAAAGTGAAAATAGTCAAGGTATAAACTCCTTGAAGATGACACTTCAAGGCTGTATTCTTCTGTCATTTACTTGTACTATGGCTTACTGCCCTAATCTACCTGATCCTAAGTAATTCTTCAACTTAATGCAGCAAAAAATGAAATAAAAAAGCTTGTATACCAAACTAATAACTTGTAGTAATAAAAATTGATTTTTATTTGTATGAAATTAGGGGTAATTTATAGAATTTTATTGTTAACCAACCTCACCAATGACACCTTATTTTTCATAGGCACTTAGCCAACTTTTTAGAAAAATATATCTGAGAGTCTAAAACTATGATAATATAGGGTAACTCAAATGTCATGTACACATGACATCATAGTGAGGATCAACCCCAAAGACAAAGCTGGGTGCTTGGAGGCCCAAAAGGTTAAGCTACAGGGCCTCCCAGACTTGAAGCACACCCTAGGCTAGCGCTGGGTAAGGGCAAGATATGCCCAGGTTGGTCCTAGTGAGGTGCTAAGTGCCCAGCCCCTGACGGCAGCTCAAGCATTAAAATGAACTATCTACCATATTAAGGCGGATGGTTTGGTTCACTTAGTTTTGGAACAAGGGTTTGAACCCATTCCACCTATGAAATAACGCGCTCAGGTCAAATTCAACTTCAGTCAATAACTTAAGTGAAGTCAGTTTAGCCCTATTTTACTAACTCAGATGGCCATATTTTCCTATTGGTGAGCTGCTGCTTGGGCCCACTGCAGCATAACCCCAATTTACCCATCCAAGCTAAATACATTTTCCCTGACCAACATTTCTTGTTGGTCGACTTCACAAATAAACATTTTCCCAATTAAATTATATTTCCATTTTTTATGATATTCTGATCACTCCTGTGCACAAACCTTTTTGAGGAGATCTCACGTTCTGTTACCCTTGACATTGCAAGGACCTTGCAGCTCTCAACTCGTGCACTGTTTGTTTGCCCAGGTTCCCTCCAACCTGGGTCGCTTATCCCTTTCTGTTATGTGCACCACGCCACTTTGATTGGCATTTTTAAAATAAATCTTGCTTTTCTCTGCCTAAGCTGTTATTGCTCCAGCACCTTCTGCTGGGCTCTAATATTTTTGGCTATAATGACTAGTTCCCTGACATGGGCCTTGTGCGCCGTGCTCTACCACACTGGGAATTGGAGAGTTATAGACACTCTCCTTACATTAGTCAACCAACCTTTTTCCTTTATGTGCACAAACTTTTTCCGTGTAGAATTTTTCTGAAGTGGAAACAGTGGCCATCGGCTGTGGGCTCTGGTTGCCATGAGCTGCACCTCTGTTTCCTCTTTTCCTGAAGGTTGGAGCAACTTGGCGTTATTACAGTTGCCTCCAACTGAAGAGTATTCACTCTTTGTGTTGTACCTGGTGGATTCGGATGTTTTGATGTCTGAAAGTCATGATTCCCCAACTTTCTGCCAAATTTATTAAAATTCATTCCAAGAAACAAATTTTCCATCGTCAGCGCATTCAGATGATGGTGGCAGAATTGGCGCAGATGGGCCTGGGGGTGTTAGCTTTGGATAACGTTAAGCATTCTGTTGTAGCTCCAGAGATAGGGTCATTTGTGTCTAAAAATGCGTTATATAACAAAACCCTAGACTCTATCTATGAACCATTTATTTGTTTATATGCTCTGGATGAGGACCCTATTCCAGTGTATCAGATTACCCCTAAGAACCCACAGTTGACCTCTATCATGATCTGGCGCACTCAGGAGGTGGAAAAGGAATTTCATTTCAAATATGACAAGGTATATGCACCTGCAGAAGGCATGGTGGGGTATGTGGCCTCAGTATTAAGAGTGGCCAAATATCCCCCCCCTTTTTAATTCTAACACTAATTCTGTTTGCAGGCTTGAGCCAGAAGAAGAAACTTTTGGTGAAGTATTGTCATTATCTTCAATAAATAAAGACCATTCTGGGTATCTTCTATTAACTGCCACTCTCTCCTCGCCTTTAGGAAAACTCACCACTACTTTGGTGGATACTAGCGCTACTGGAAACTATATGGACCAGTACTTAGCCGACTTCCTTGGGCTGAGTTACTTGCCAGGTGATGTGGTAGAGGAGGGGCGTCCCAAGGTATTCCCACTCTGAAGATCATTGGAACAGTGGATTATCAGGTTGGCAAGTACCACTTGTCTGATCACTTCAGTGCGATCAAAAACCTCCTGTTCCCTATCATTTTGGGGTGTGGAGTGATGACGGAAGTTTGACATAAGAACTAACCTGAAGGAGAATACCTTGTCTCTCACCATGAAGAATGGTCGCATTTTTGTTGTGCCTTTGTCCAAAGAAAACGCCCGCAGGCAACTTGCCCCATTGGCCTCACCGTATCCCTTGTGTCCTTGCCTAAATGCAGAAGCCCTCAATGAAAATTCCTATACCTTCTTGCTTGGAGGATTTGGAATCCTCTTTTGATGCAGCATCTGCCAACGCACTCCCTGAGCACTCTGAGTTTGATTGTGACTTCAAGCTCACGGTGGATATGGTGCATATCTCTTCCCCTATTTACCCATTAACTGTTCAGGAGGAAGAGGCGTTGGATGTGTGGGTAAAAGCACAGTTAGCCAAGGGTGCGATTTTTCAGCGTACCTCCCCCATATGCCCCCCTACTCTTTGAGGAGAAGTCTGATGGTACCTTAAGCCCCTGAATATACTATGGTAACCTTAACAACATTACTGTGCCAGACCTCCATCCCATCCCTTTGGATTCCCAGATTGCGCGCTATGTGGAGAAGGCGAAGGTCTTCTCCAATTTGGATTGCCTCAATGCGTTCAATCAGATTCAGATCAAAAAGGGACAAGAGTGGTTGACTGCATTCTGTACCCAAAAAGGGATCTTCCAGTTTCAGGTCATGCCCTTTGGGCTTAATAATGCCCCTACTAACTTTCAACGCCGCATTGATGCAGCGTTGGGGGACCTGTTAGGGGTATGTGCGGTTGCATACATGGATAATATTCTGGTGTTTTCCCCTGATCAGGAGTCCCATGCAGTTCACCTTTGGCAAGTGGTGGAGCGGTTAAAGGCAGCCAGCCTTACATTAAAAATATCAAAGTGTGAGTCCTTAAGTCCCAGGTCACGTTTCTTGGCAACGTTGTGTTCGATCAAGGACACATGATAACTACAGACAAGGAGAAGGCGATTCATGAGTGGCCTACCCCCACCTCTGTTAAGGAATTAAGGAGCTTTTTGGGGTTGTGCACGTTCCTCAAGAAGTTCACTCCCAATCTATCTGAGGTGGCAGCTCCTCTATACAAGGCTACTGGTGCCAAGGTGCTTCAGTGGTCCCCCACTTTGGAGGATGCTTTACAAGCAGTGAAGTGCACCCTGTTGTCCACAACTGTTCTTTGCCATGTTGACCCTTCCAAGGAGTTCATTGTGTCAACTGATGCCTCCAACTTCGCCATAGTGGCCACCTTGTTATAAGTAGGCGAAGATGTGATAGAGCATCCAGTGAGATATTTTTCTAGGAAGATGTCTCTGCCTAAGTTGAATTACGCCGTTTATGGTAAGGAGTTATTGGCAGTGGTGGAGGCGCTGACTTATTGGCGTCACCACTTGCATGGCTCATCCCAACCTTTCTGGGTAATACAGACCACCATGCCTTGCTGTACTACCACGCTCCTCATGTCTTAACTCCACAGTTGACCCATTTGCATGAGACCCTTGACCAATTCACATTCATGTATGAGTTCACCAAGAGCAAGGATAATGGTTTGGCGGATGCTTTGAGCCGCAACCCTGCTTTAGCGCCTGATCCCAAGGAGGTGGAAAATCACAACACCCAGGTGATGATTCCTCTGAGTAAACTTCTGCCTCAACGACCCTCTCCTCTGGCTAACGGGTCATCTTGTACCTCTGGAAAACGGGGAGGAATATAGTATGTTCAGGAAGGTAGTCCTTTCTCAGCCACTGGCAGCGTAATACACTATGTTACTTGCTAAGTGCAAGCTGAATCAAGAGGAGCTCTCCAGGGGTTATCACATGAAGGATGGGATGGTGTGGTTCCAGGGGCGCCTATGGGTTCCTGCTGGACCACTTTGCCTGGAAATCATCTGGGACCATCATGATGGACTTACCATTGGTCATCCTGGTAAAGCAAAGACATTAGAGTTAATCCGGACATACAATTGGAATGGCTTGCCAGCTCAGGTGGGGCGGTACTGTAAGGAATGTTTAGTCTGCAACCAAATGAAGCCAAATCGTCAACCTTTAGTGGGGTTGTTAGTACCTGTCCAGAAAGCTGAAGGGCCCTGGACTTCCTTATCAGTGGATTTTATTGTAGAACCACCTCTCTCAGAAGGTTACAATGCCATCATGGTGGTGGTGGACTTGTTTACAAAGTTCGCCCACTTTAACCTTGCCAAACTACAATAACCACGGCTGAGATGGCCAGGCTTTCCGTCATGGATGTGTTTGCACTACATGGAGTTCCCAGGAGATCATCAGTAACCGGGGACCCCAGTTTACCTCTGTCTTTTGGGAAGAGTTGTGTAAGACTCTTTAGATTCGCCCTTGCTGTTCAACTGCTTATCATCCTCAATCAGATGGGCATACTGAACAAGTGAACCAGTGCTTGGAACAGTTTCTGCGGTGTTACACCGCTGCAGATCATTCAGATTGGGCTTCTCACCTTCCCAAGGCCCAGTTTAGCTACAACAATACCTTGCACTCTTCGATAGGCTGTTCCCCATTTTTCAACAGCCATGGCTTTAACCCCGCCTTTAACATGGAGCCCAGCTGTGGGTCGAAGGTTAAAGTGGTGGTGGACTTTGTCAAGACATTCAAGAAGGTCCACCAAGGGGTTTCCACAAGCTTGGAGGCAGCTATGCAGGTATATAAGGAGAACACTGACGGGAAGCACCAAGTGGGTCCTGCATACAAGGAAGGAGATCTCGTGATGCTTGATGCTTGTAACATCCCAATCAAGCTGCCATGTAAGAAGCTGGGACCAAAGAGGATTGGGCCCTACCGCGTTGTTAGAAAGGTGGGCCATGCCTCATACCAGCTAGATCTCCCCCTCATTCCAGATCTTCTCTGTGCTTCATGAGAGTAAACTGACGTTGTTTGAGGGCCCCCACCAGAGGCTCCTGAGGCCTATCTCGTGGATGGGGTGCCAGAGTGGGAGGTGAAAGAGATAGTTGCCTCACGCTGCATTAAAAGAAGACTTGAATACCTATTGTCCTGGAAGGGCTTCGCCACTGCTGAAAACAGTTGGGTAACAGCGCGCAACTGTGTGCATGCCCAAGATCTAATTGGCGCCTTCCATCAGCGTTTTCCCTAGGCTGCTGGATCCCAACCCAAACCGTCTGTCAATGCCATGAAGTTGGCCCCTGCCCACAAGATTTTTTGCCTAGTGCAAGCCCCTGAAAGGGGGGTTGAGCCCCATTGGGAGGAGAGGGTAATGTCATGTACACATGAAATTATAGTGGGGATCAACCCCAAAGACAAAGCTGGGTGCTTGGAAGCCCAAAAGGTTAAGCTACAGGGCCTCCCAGACCTGAAACACACCCTAGACCAGCGCTGGGTAAGGGCAAAATGTGCCCATGTTGGTCCTAGTGGGGTGCTGAGTGCCCAGCCCCTAATGGCAGCTCAAGCAGAAAAACAAACTATCTACCATATTAAGGCGGATGATTCAGTTCACTTAGTTTTGGAACAAGGGTTCAAAACCCATTCCACCTATGAAATAACGCGCTCAGGTCAAATCCAACTTCAGTCAATAACTCAAGTGAAGTCAGTTTAGCCCTATTTTACTAACTCATATGGCAGTATTGCCCTATTGTTGAGCTGCTGCTTGGGCCCACTGCAGCATAACCCCAATTTCCCTATCCAAGCTTAAATACATTCTTCTGACCAACATTTCTTGTTGGGTGACTTCGCAAATAAACCTTTTCCCAATTAAGTTATTTTCATTTTTTATAATATACTGATTACTCTTGTGCACAAACCTTTTTGAGGAGGTCTTGCGTTCCATTACCCTTGACATTTCAAGGACCTTGCAGCTTTCAACTCGTGCACTGTTTGTTTGCCCAGGTTCCCTCCAACCTGAGTCACTTATCCCTTTCCGTTATGTGCACCGCGCCACTTCAATTGGCATTTTTATCCTAAGTCTCGCTTTTCTCTGCCTAAGCTGTTATTGCTCTGGCACCTTCTGCTGGGCTCTAATAGCTTTGACCCTAATGACTAGTTCCCTGACGTGGGCCTTGTGCGCCGTGCACTACCATTAATGGGAACGTGAGAGTTATAGATACTCTCATTACATCAACTCAGTTTTGTGGTTGTAGTATAACTGACAGTTATATCAAGATATCATTTTCTTCTGATGCGCTTAAAAATCTATACAGTTACTCCATTCAAGCAATTGTTAGCACATACCAAGGCAATTAATACCACTAATTAATAATTACCTTGAAAAATCAATTGATATTAAGAACTAATTTTGACATAGACCAAAGAAAATTATAAGCCCAAGTTATCTAGTTGGATATTATTTAGTCTGATTTAACCAACAGAATTTCCTGTCCCATGTTATCTAGTTGAATATTATAAATGGAATTGGTAGGCCATGGATCCCAAACTTTGGATATACTTGGGATAATTCTGATCCATAATCACTGATTCTTTTGATATAAACCATAATAAATTAGGGATAAGCTAACATTACTATATCCCTATCAGATTACACACCAATTAGGTCCAGTTAACTACTCAACACAGGGATTAACCATGACTGAAGTTTATCAAACTTTAGATGGAATTTAAATTCTTGCATTAAATTTACTTTCATCTCAATTTGAGCCAGAATCCTAACAGAAGGTTAAAATTATCTCCTAGTTTCAGCTCTTTGAATGACTCTGTGATCATTACGACTCAGTCAGTGGTGTTCTGTGCTGTGGTTAATAAATTAGATTTTTCTTATTTTTTTGTTGCCTCTGGAAATTTATTTGGGTATGCACAGGGTATCAATTGAGTCATTTGTGGATATGGCATTGCTAGAAACCTTATAGTCTAAAAAAGGCGCAGGATTCTAATTTGTATTTTGATCTGGGAGTGGGTGTGTTTGTGTTGGGCACATCTTCTAATCCAAAGGCTTCAAAAAAGATAAGTCACCCAGAACTTTTTAGTTCACTAGTTCTGCTTTTTTAATCAGTTTGCCATGGTGCCAGATCTTCTCTTCCTGGTTATTCTGTGGATAGGGTGGTGGCATAGGAAGTAGGTTAACAACAACCTGGACTCTAATTTACTATTATTTTTAGACACTCAGTAGTGAGGAGGAATTTTTCTTATCAATATGATTGTGATGACTTGGGGTGGGTTCCATTCCATCATTTCTTTCCCCAAAGGCCTTCAACCATATTTTCCCCTGAAATTGGAAGCATATCATAATATATTTGATCTGGAAAGGCTAATCAAATTCCGCCACATTTTAAGCATAACCTGGCCTTCTGTTTGACAGGAGCTGTGATCAGCATCAACCGTCCATTGAGTTCATACATGGCGCGGGAGGAAAAGGCATTGAGGCGTGGTTAGACAATGTTCTTATGAAAGGGTAGGTGGTCAAGCAAACCTTACCCATTGCTTCTCCCATAGTTTTCACTCTGAAGGCTGATGGAACGTTGCATCACTTCATAGACTATGGACATCAAAAAATATCGTCACTTATGATCCCTATCCCTTCCCATCAAGCAGAAAATTAGCCAGGTGATCACAAAATACTAGGTGTTTTTGAAGCTCAAACACATGAACACATTAAATCAAATCCAGGTGGTGGAAGGCCAAGAGTGACATATGGCAATTTATACCCAAAGGCCATCTTCCAGTTATATGTGATGCCCTTCAGCTTTAGAACGCTCCATCTACGTTCCAGCATATGATTGATAATGCTATTAGTGATATCCAGTTCATCTGTGCAATATTGTACATTAAAGATATTTCTCATGCATTTTTCTATCCCAAGCAGCATGATAAAGACCTGGAGGCAGGTCTGGCTGTGTATCACAAAGAAGAGTTTTACATAAAGCCCTTCAAGTGTGAGTTTCATGGAGGAGGTGACCTTTTCTGGAAAATCTGATCCTGAACCATATTCCTCCGCGTTATCCAGAGGTGCAAGCGCTGGCCCGTTAGCCAGGGGAGAGGGAAGTAATGACAGAATTTTGCTTGGAGGGATCATAACCTGGGTGTTGTGCAAATCTACCTCCTTGAGGTTAGGAATCAAAGCAGGGTTGCAGCTCAAAGCATCCGCCAAACCATTATCCTTGCCCTTGGTGAACTCATATGTGAATGCAAATTGGGCAAGGGTCTCATACCACCGATTTTGCCATGGGGTTAGGACATGAGGCGCGCGGTAGTACAGCAAGGCATAGTGGTCTGTATGTACGCAGAATGGTTGGGTAGAGCCATGCAAGTGGTGACGCCAATATGTCAGCTCCTCCACCACTGCTAGTAACTCCTTGTTGTAAACGGCGTAATCAACTCTGGCAAAGACATCTTCCTAGAAAAATATCCCATTGGATGCTCTATAACATCTTCTCCTACTTGTAACAAGGCGGCCACTATGGCGAAGTTGGAGGCATCAGTTGACACAATGAACTCCTTGGAAGGGTCAACATGGCAAAGAACAGTTGTGGACAACAGGGTGCACTTCACTGCTTGAAAAGCATCCTTAAAGTGGGGGACTACAGAAGCACTTTGGCACCGCTAGCCTTTTATAGGGGAGCCGCCACCTCATACAGATTGGGAGTGAACTTCTTGAGGAACGTGCACAACCCCAAAAAGCTCCTTAATTCCTTAACAGAGGTGGGGGTAGGCCACTCATGAATCGCCTTCTCCTTGTCTGTAGTTATCATGTGTCCTTGATCGAACACAACGTTGCCAAGAAACGTGACCTGGGACTTAAGGACTCACACTTTGATATTTTCAATGTAAGGCTGGCTGCCTTTAACCGCTCCACCACTTGCCAAAGGTGAACTGCATGGGACTCCTGATCAGGGGGAAAACACCAGGATATCATCCATGTACGCGACCGCGCATACCCCTAACAGGTCCCCCAACGCTGCATCAATGCGGCGTTGAAAGTTAGTAGGGGCATTATTAAGCCCAAAGGGCATGACCTGAAACTGGAAGATCCCTTTTTGGGTACAGAATGCAGTCAACCACTCTTGTCCCTTTTTGATCTGAATCTGATTGAACGCATTGAGGCAATCCAAATTGGAGAAGACCTTCGCCTTCTCCACATAGCGCGCAATCTGGGAATACAAAGGGATGGGATGGAGGTCTGGTACATAACGTTGTTAAGGTTACCATAATCTATGCAAGGGTGTAAGGTACCATTAGACTTTTCCACGAAGAGTAGGGGGAGCATATGGGGGAGGTACGCTGAAAAATCGCACCCTTGGCTAACTGTGCTTTTACCCACACATCCAACGCCTCTTCCTCCCGAACAGTTAATGGGTAAATAGGGGAAGAGATATGCACCATATCCACCGTGAGCTTGAAGTCACAATCAAACTCAGAGTGCTCAGGGAGTGCGTTGGCAGATGCTGCATCAAAAAAGGATTCCAAATCCTCCAAGCAAGAAGGTATAGGAATTTTCATTGAGGGCTTCTGCATTTAGGCAAGGACACAAGGGATACGGTGGGGCCAATGGGGCAAGTTGCCTGCGGGCGTTTTCTTTGGACAAAGGCACAACAAAAATGCGACCATTCTTCATGGTGAGAGACAAGGTATTCTCCTTCAGGTTAGTTCTTATGTCAAACTTCCGCCACCACTCCACACCCAAAATGATAGGGAACAGGAGGTTTTTGATCGCACTGAAGTGATCAGACAAGTGGTACTTGCCAACCTGATAATCCACTGTTCCAATGATCTTCAGAGTGGGAATACCTTGAGACGCCCCTCCTCTACCACATCACCTGGCAAGTAACTCAGCCCAAGGTAGTCGGCTAAGTACTGGTCCATATAGTTTCCAGTAGCGCTAGTATCCACTAAAGTAGTGGTGAGTTTTCTTAAAAGGCGAGGAGAGAGTGGCAGTCAATAGAAATACCCAGAATGGTCTTTATTTATTGAAGATAATGACAGTACTTCACCAAAATTTTCTTCTTCTGGCTCAAGCCTGCAAACAGAGTTAGTGTTAGAATTAAAAAGGGGGTGGGATATTTGGCCACTCTTAATACTGAGACCACATACCCCACCATACCTTCTGCAGGTGCATATACTTTGTCATATTTGAAACGAAATTCCTTTTCCACCTCCTGAGTGCGCCAGATCATGATAGAGGTCAACTGTGGGTTCTTAGGGGTAATCTGATACACTGGAATAGGGTCCTCATCCAGAGCATATAAACAAATAAATGGTTCATAGATAGAGTCTAGGGTTTTGTTATATAACGCATTTTTAGACACAAATGACCCTATCTCTGGAGCTACAACAGAATGCTTAACGTTATCCAAAGCCAACACCCCCAGGCCCATCTGCACCAATTCTTCCAGCATCATCTAAATGCGCTGGTGATGGAAAATTCATCTATCAGGATTAATTTTAATAAATTTTGCGTTTTTTCAGGGAATCACAACTTTTGTACATCAAAACGTCTGAATCCACCGGGTACAAAAATGAAGGGTGGATACTCTCCAGTTGGAGGCAGCCAAAATAACGCTGAGTTGCTCCAACCTTTAGGAAAAAGAGGAAACAGTGGTGCGGCTAATGACAGCTGGGGTCCACAGAAGACGGTCACTGTTTCCACTTTGGAAAAGTTCCACACAAAAAGTTTGTGCACATAAAAGTAAAGGGTTGGTCGGCTAATGTAAGAAGAGTGTCTATAACTCTCCCATTCCTAGCGTGGCAGTGCGCGGTGCACCAGGCCAATGCCAGGGAACTAGCCGTTAGGTCTAATGTGATTAGAGCCCAGCAGAGGGTGCTAGAGCAATAACAACTTGGGCATAAAATGGTGAATTTTATAATAAAAGCCCATATAAGGGCGACGCGGTGCACAGATTGGACAGGGTTAAGCGACCCAGGTTGGAGGGATCCTGGGTGGACAAACGGTGCATGAGGGGAGAGCTGCATGGTACTTGCAATAGCAAGTGTAATGGAGCGCGAGACCTCCTCAAAGAGGTTCATGCACAGGAGCGCTCAGAATATCAAAAAATTAAAATAACTTAAAATGGGGTATAGGTTTATTTTGGGAAGTCGACCAGCAAGGAATGTTGGTCAGGTAAAACAAATTTAAGCATGAGCGGGGGAATTTGGGGTATGCTGCAGTGGACCCAAGCACCAACTCACTAATAGGGTGACACTGCCATCTGAGTTGGTTGAATAGGCCGAAATTGACTTCACTCAAGTGATTGATTGAAGTTGAATCTGACCCAAGCGCATTAATTCAAAATTGGAACTGGTTTTGAAACCCCGCTTTTTGATAAATCAAATCAAACCATCCGCATTCATTCAGTAGATTGTCAATTTTAATGCCTGGCTTGTCGTCAGGGGCTGGGCGATTGTTGCACTACTGATACCAACCTGGGCATATTTTGCCTGGACCCAGCGTTGGTCCAGAGTGTTCTTCAGATCAGGAAGGGCCTGCAACTTCACCCTCTGGGCCTCCAGGCGCACAGCCTTGTCTTTGGGGTTGATCCCCACTAATATGTCATGTTCACATGACAGTTTTAACTCTAAATACACATTTTTTGAGAGAGGCATTAAATGTCCTTCACAATTTGTTGTGTCAAAATTCTGTGTTGAGTCTTGTGGAGGCAGATGAGTAGGAGCTAACCATATTAATTCTGCTGGACCAGGAATTAGCTATTGCTCCTCCCTCATTTTTGGCAGCAGATTAAGCCCCAAATGTGCCTCTTGTCTTTCAGGTATCAGTGGTCCAATAGCTTTCAGGTCAGGCTGGAGATTTTGGATTAGTTATAACTTCAAAAACATAAGTATATCTTAATTATTTATTAGTGGAGGGGACAATTTTGGTTTAGGTCAAGACTGTAAGTTCTGCCTCATCTCTGTGACAAAGTCATTTAAGCTCATATAAAAGCACACTGGTTGGCCACCTAAGAAATAAAAAATGCCTAGATTTGGTAAAACTGGAAAAAACTTTTCTTTTCACTCAAACTCACTTCCAAGTAAAATTTCAACAAAATTTTATTTGTCCACTGCCATCTGACCAAATCCATTTTCCATTTGATATCTTGGATCCGCTGCCTGCTGTCCCAATATGGGTCAGCGGTGCTCCACCACCTGTCACTTCCGCCCTACAGGAAATGTAATTTAACAGGATCAAATAACCCGCCAAACTCTTCTGGCCAATTAAT
This sequence comes from Massospora cicadina, assembly GCA_022478985.1. Lineage (NCBI taxonomy): Eukaryota > Fungi > Entomophthoromycota > Entomophthoromycetes > Entomophthorales > Entomophthoraceae > Massospora > Massospora cicadina. Next base: position 38,236 of record JAKSZP010000629.1, read on the forward strand.
CCCTTCATGGGACTTAGCGCTCCACATTGCATGCATCCACTTGTCTTTCCCCCACCTAACGCCCTTCCTCAGTCCAAAATTTAATTTTACCTCCATGTTGACCATGGTTATTTATTCCCATATGCCTACAAAGCAATTGTCAAACTATTCACTGCTGCCTTTGAACCAAATGACTTTATTAATTTCCGCCCTTTTTAAGAGCTATTTTTGATATAGGCTTTATATATAGAAGAAGATGCTGCAGTGGTGGCGTTGAATCCTTTGATTTATAAAAATAACTCAATTTCTACAACCCATACTTGCCTCCCTTCTGGCACCACATTGGTGGTGTCATTTGAAAACTAACCCTTCTCATTCCCACCCCAAATTTTCTATGAGCAGTTGATGTCAGAGATTATTACTTATGGCTCTCAAACCAACCCTCAATTTAGCTGTTTCTTCTGGTGCAGAGCGCATTGCTGCCCCTCACGCCACTGCTACAATCACTCCAATCAATCCACCATTTCCCAAAAATCCCCCCACATGCTCACATTGCATCAGCACTAGAATATTTCTTTTGGTCTCATTCCAAAAATGGTCAACAGATTTGTCCCCTCTGTTTTAGATCAACTATTCTAAAAAAGTCCTGCCCCCATGCCGCTTCATCTGGTACTGTCTCTGAAACCTTACCAGTGGCATCTGATTGGGGTGTTTTGTTGCCCCCAACCAAACACTCTCTCTCACTGGTCCAGAGTGAAAATATACACCCATCACAACCCCCAGCCACTTTCACCCACCAAAATTCACCCCAGCCAATTAGAATCAGGCTTAGACAACTTTTGCCCCCAAGAAACTTTCCAATCACCTATTATGACCCACAAGATCTTACCTCTACTATTCACGTGAACCAAGATACTTGGGCCCTATTGGATGAGCTTGATGAATCAGGTGCAATAATTGAAAAGATAAATGACAAATCTGGTGTAGAAACCCCAGAGGGGTATGACTGGGATGACTTTTTCCCTCAGGTTTTGAAAAACCTATTCCGCTCAGACGTTATGCCCCAAAACCAATGCTATCCCCATCAAGAGTGACCATCAGCTTGCCTCTGTGGCGGTGGCCTCCCCCATTGTCACCAACTCCATCTAGTAGTTGCAAAGTCTGCTGAAGAATTCTGTAATAGCCTGACTGTAATTGCCTTTCCACTGATTTTCCCAAAAATTTATGCGGGTTGAAATCACCAAATTGTGAGATTCTGCAGCCAATTCTGTCATGCATGTTGTTTACTTTTAAACTTTGATCCAAAAACTGTTGTCACCAAGAAAATATTGCCAGTTTTTTCCTACACCTGATGCCCAGCTTCAGGATGAACATCATCTGGCTGAATTTGTCAAAGATATTGACAAAACTGAAATTGCATATCTCCTTTTTAGCGCTAGTAGTGCCCAACCCAAAAGGAGGAGCTATCACACATCTTTATTTGCAAATGGGCCAAACAAAGGGACTATCAGAAATAAAAACTTTCTAAAATGGCACCTCAGTTAACAGCCTAGGAAGCCATATCAGAAGGCGAGGAAACTTTGCGGAAACTTTTTTCTGTTACCAACTTTAGCTGGTAGACCATGGTGGACAACATTGTGGTAGGAGCATCAGCGACATGAGGTATAAGGAGGTATAATTGTTGGTTTTCTTTGTTGATGAGGCCGGCATTGTCCATTGCCTCAACATATTGGGCAAGTTGATGCTCAGCAAATGTGATGAGAGCAGGCACAAAAGTTAATGACTTGATGCACCAGTGGGTTTCATGATAATTGTGGTCAAAAGAGAAGTTTTTGCTGCACTGATGCAAGTGTGGCTCGCACCAAAAGCAAGCTCCTCAATCTCATACTTCACATCTTCCTCAAAATTATGGGGAAAATTGGGGATAGGAATACTTTCAAAAAGTGGCTCCATTGCCCTATGAAGTTGCTGGGAAAAGTAGGGCGTTGGCAGGGGCAGGGGCAGCTGAAGCCTAACCTGGCATTTTAATGATATTATATAAATTGGAAAACCATTTTGAGGGCAATAATGGTGGGGAGGAAATTTGGAGGGTCAACAAAGAACTCCTCCAAAGAAAAATCCGGTTTCACATGGTACAGCTGTTCAGCCTTAGCAATTTATTCGAGAGCCTTAAATAATTGAATTCAGCCAGCATTAGGCCAGCAAACAGAACTGGCGCAGTGGTAGGAGCTGATTGGCCACATGCTGTTGACCATGGCAGCTCAGCTGAAACTGATTCAGCCATCAACTCAGGATACCATAATCTGGCCAAATTGTTTAGAAATTTTATAATTTTTTAAATTTTGATTGGCTGCCAACTTGGAAGCAGCATCAGAATTTGCCAAGGTTGGGGCAGGAGGATTGAACCCCATTTAGAATATTAGGCAAACTGGCTGCTGATCTAACGCTGGAGAGAGGAGTGGTGGAAGTGGCAGCTGATATTGCATATCTCAAGCCTTTTGTATTGCACCTTGACCCCCACCATGCTGATGCCCTGACACCCTGGCTCTCAGCCTCCGTTTGCTTATACAACGCTGCTCCCCTGCTGTAATTGATGTAGATGCAGATGCACCATCTATGCCTTTCTTCCCCTCTACCATGGTGGGCTAGCAGTCCTCCGCTCACTGCCTGATTGGAGGTTTTATTTGTTCCAGTTATTCCATTTTTTAATTCAGTTTTTTGCTCTTTGAGTATCGGTACTGTCCATCAACTTGTATGCTGTTGGAATTGTAGATGACCACATAGTCCAACCCTTTGACCAAATATGAGAGTTGACAATTAGGTTAAATCATAGAAGGTCAGCAATAGTGGCTGACTGATGAGAGTATCGTCAGGCGGAATTCCCAATGATATTATAAGTCGCCAACTATAAATTATTGTCGGGCATCATCCCCAATGATATTTGAGGCTGCCAACAGATGACAATTTCATCGGGAATCATCCCCAATGACAATTAAGGCTGCTGACAGATGATAATTTTGTCTGGCATCATCCCCAATGAAATCAAGCAATAATTTGATATTGGGATAATCCCCACTAGTCAAATTATAGGGAATTGTTTGGAGCAGAATGGATTGAGGTCATCAGAAACTACAAAAACATTTGAACGCTGGAGGAAAAGTGGTATCATCATCGGCCAAAACAATTGGTTTCATGTACATAATACCAATTGTTTGGTCTGCTGAACGCCCAAGGATTACGCTGCCTAGAAAACCCAAGGCAACGGTACCCAAAGAGATTTGGTGCCTAACACTAAGGGTTAAAGCAGTATAGGAGCACAAATATTCTCATTGGACAGCTGAAAAGTTGTGTGCTGATTCTAACTAAAAAACACCAAATAATTCCCTAATAAAATTAGATTCAGCTTGATACTAGCTTAGTTGTTTAACATTGGTTGTTTTACATTACTCTTAAGAGAAGAGTGCAAGGATCAGATATCCTTATGTTGGCAATATCAAAATCTCTGCTTGGCTCTGCAAAAAGGGAATAGGGAAAGTGTTCCCTACCAGAATATCTTCAAGAGGAAGAAGCACCAGTTTAGCGTTGGACTTTACTCTCAACGTGGCTTTTGGGCAACCAACCATAATAATAGTCTTCATACTATTATTGCCCCAGTCTATCAAAATAACTCAAATAATCAACGCCAGGATCCACGAATCTGTGCAGTTGAAATTAAAGGCTAAAATAGAGCAACTAAGCCCAAGATTATAGCATTGATGCTCACTACAGGGGGGTATTTGAGTTGCCAAAAGCCAATTTAAAATAACGATGTCTTTTAAGAAAGAGATTCAAAAGCTCTGGGCAGAACTACAGGCTGTCAATGAGAATGTGCTCAGCTTGGCATCTCAGGCTGATGTTAGTACATTGGAGGAGCATATGATCAAGACAGAGGAAACGCTTGAACAACTATGAATAGTTAATAATGACTTATGCGGAAAAGTTGCCTCTTCAAAGTAGAAAGAGGGTGAACTCGTCAAGAAAATTTAATTTCAGAAAACCAAATGGGAAGCAGATTGAGAACGCATCTGACGGTTTCATGAAGAGATGGCAAAAATGACCAAGCATATTGAGGAGTTGTTGAAACACCAATATAATTGTGAACAATCTGAGGCAAATGATGCCAAAGCAAAGGCATGTGAAATGCCAAGCAATAAGACCTCTCCGCCCCAAAACGTGCTTAAACCATTTGCTGGTGTGTTAGAAATGACTCCCAAAGTCACTCCTATGGCTTCTTGAGTAGCTGGGTCAGGATCCTAATAGTGGAACAACTGAGGAATTTTGAAATATGCTGAAATCAGCCACCTTTCACCGGGATAACGCCCTGGCATTATTTCACTTATTTGAGATGACCATGTTCAGCTATGCAGACTGACAAAAATCAGTAACTGTAATGAAATTCCTTAGCACAGACTGCCAAAATCTGGTGCTTCCTCACCTCAATGGGGATAATTGGTTGTACGTGGAAGCCAAAGCCGCCATTATGTTGGAGTTTGGAAGCCCTACTTGGATGGAAAATTGCAAACAAGAGTTCATGGGTATTCAATTCCTCAAATATGAGACTCTGGCTAGTTTCACTGACCGCTTTTATCAATAAGCTCAGACCTTTGCAGGGGCAAAAGTGCTAGATGATTTTGTTGCATGCATAGCCATGCAGGCGGTGCTTTGGCCCTACCACAAATTGCATCGGACTATGGCATCAGCACTAATAACCAGAATAACGACCTCACAGATGGTGGACCATCTGAAGATGTTGAGAGAAACTTTTGATGCGCCCAATCAATCTTATAATGAAATTCCAACTAAGGATGATCACACTTTGGTGGAATTAGAAGATGATATGCTAGAAAACGTTTAAAAAGTTGTTATTCAGCAGAATCAAGTTATGAAAGGGAAAAACCCCGATGGATCCAAGTGGAAGAATAAATCAACTAGCCACTATTGGAAAGATGATATGATGGGACAATTTGCCACCAAAAATTGTCAGAAGAAATCATAACAATTTGTAAATGTTGTGATTCTACAAGAGGAGGATGAAATTGCCCAAAATTTGGGAAAAGGCCTTATAGTCTAGATGCAGAACTATCTAGCACTGCAAGAAAACCAATTCCACCAGATATCTATATTGAATAAAGCCATTGTCAGGACCAGCTCAGGTTGCAACTGGGTCCAACATGAGAAGCCCCAAGGCATTAGATGAGATCAGAATCTGAGGTGATTCATCCATAGAATAGCGGATAAAGTTGGTTGAACTTAAATTCATCTTTTAATGAGCAAAACGTGAGAAATATCAAAGATAGTATTTGATCCAGATGACTTTAGCAAAGAAAAACGTTACCAAATTAATCTGTGTGAATAGTAGATCATTTAAATATCTATCAGCAGGTTTAATCAAATGTTTAAATTAGCAATTAAAGCTGAGAAATAGGATCTGATCTAGACAAATTTTTATAGAGAAAAAACATATCCATTGACAAGAAATAGGATCAGATCTTGATAATTTGGACTGAGAAAACGCCATTTGAACTGTTATATGGGCATAAAGCCACATTGCCGCCAATATTGTATTTAGCAGTAGAGCCATCTTCAGGGATGAGTGCCAAACATTATCCATCCTGACTGGCCGTTATCCTGATTAAATTACAATCTTGGGCATTTGAAATAACAATGATAAAAGGGAAAACAAGTTGGACATCTATGGATGGGGCCATTCAAAATTATCAAGTTGGCAAATGATGCCTATATGATTGAATATTGAAGATGGCTGAATAAGCAATAGGTCCACATAAAATACTTAAAGTATATGAATTAAAGAAAAAATTAATAATGAAAATAATAATTATAAAAAGATAAAAAATATTAAAAAAAGATGCATAAAAAATATAAAAAGTAAAAAATATTAAAAAGCGATTTTAATTTGAGTAGTAATGCATCTAGTTAAATTCCCACCTACTGAGCGTGGAGGAAGGGAAAATTAATGGTCACAAGTCCTGAGCTTCGACAGGATCAGAAAGGGCTGAAACTAGGTCCGCCAGAATAGTCCCTATCAATAAGATGTTGAGACCTGTCCTAGGGTTGGTACAGGTGGCAAGAGTGCCAGCAGAACCCATCCTGGGGTTTGTACAGGTGGCAAGAGTGCCAACAATCTGTCCTGGGGTTTGTACAGGTGGACCAGTTGATCTCTTGCAACCAATGTGAAGATGAGACTGGTGCAGCATGATGTTGCAGGAACTGCGCTCAAGAAGAGGTTGCAACGGGTAGAATTCAAGGATATGAAGTCATCAAACTGAGTAGAGCATATGGGCATTGAGTGCAGACAGAGCTGCACTATGATGAGGACGTAGACGTATGACAAACCAAATATGAGCTCCAGCTGAGATGGCTTCTATTCCTGAGGGTTCTATATTCCATTGGATATCTGGTCAAGAGAGGGATGTTTTGGAATTGCAGATGACCACATAGTTCAACCCTTTGAGCAAATATGAGATTTAATGATTAAGTTATAATTGTAGAAGGTCGGCAATAATGGCCAACTGATGAGAGTATTGTTGGGTGGAATCCTGGATGATATTAGAAGTCGCTGACTATATATTATTGTTGGGCATCAACCCCAATGATATTTGAGGCCTCTGATAGATGATAATTTCATCAGGAATCATCCCCAATGAAAATTTAGGCCGCCTACAGATGATAATTTTGTCAGGCATCATCCCCAATGAAATCAAGCAATAATTTGATATTGGGATAATTCCCACTAGTCAAATTATAGGGAATCATTCAGAGCAGAACAGATTGGAGTCATCGGAAACTACCAAAACGTTTGAACGCCAGAGGAAAAGTAGAATCATCATTGGCCAAAACAATTGGTTTCATGTACATAATACCAATTGTTTGGTCTGCTGAACGCCCAAGGATTACGCTGCCTAGAAAATCCAAGGCAACGGTACCCAAAGAGATTTGGTGCCTAACACTAAGGGTTAAAGCAGTATAGGAGCACAAATATTCTCATTGGACAGCTGAAAAGTTGTGTGCCAATTTTAACTATAAAAACCCCAAATAATTCCCTAATAAAATTAGATTCAGCTTGATACTAGCTTAGTTGTTTAACATTGGTTGTTTTACATTACTTTAAGAGAAGAGTGCAAGGATCAGATATCCTTATGTTGGCAATATCAAAATCTCTGCTTGGCTCTGCAAAAGGGAATAGGGAAAGTGTTCCCTACCAGAATATCTTCAAGAGGAAGAAGCACCAGTTTAGCGTTGGACTTTACTCTCAACGTGGCTTTTGGGCAACCAACCATAATAATAGTCTTCATACTATTATTGCCCCAGTCTATCAAAATAACTCAAATAATCAACGCCAGGATCCACAAATCTGTGCAGTTGAAATCCAGAGCTAAAAGCGAGCAACTAAACCCAAGATTTTAACATATGCATACCTCAAATAAAATTAAAGTAAAGATAATAGCTGGTAAAATGGACATACAACTGAATGATTATCTCCAAGAATAACCTTGCATAGATCACCGTTGCATAATATGTTCATGAGCTAGATCAGATAGATAAGGTAAAAATGGTCTTCTCTATCACCTGCAGCAGGCATAGGGTCTGTGGACCTCGGTGTCAGTTGATTTTATTGTTGAGCTTTCACATCTCCAATGGTTTCTGCAATTATGGTGGTCTTAGACCGTTTTGTCACGATTTCACTCTTTTTTCCTTGTTCTTCAGACATCACATCCAAGGAGACAGCCAGCTCTTCAGACAACATGTGTTCTCAATGTTTGGCTTGCCTCAGGAGATCATGAATTACTGTAGGCTTTAGTTTACAGTGCTTTTTTGACTAAACTCTTGGCTATCTTAAAGATCAATCTGTGCTGCTCAACTGCATACCATCTCCAGTCTGACGGCCAAAAAAAGCAGGTATACCAGATAATTAAACAGTATCTTCATTGTTATGCTTCTGCTGCACAGGACACGTGGGCGGATGATCTCCCATTGGCCTAATTTGCATATAATGGCACTAATGAGTCTACTTGTTAATTGACATAAGATGCCACTCTAGGATAACCCCTATTAACTTTATTTACCTAAATTTGAAGGTCAGTTCCTTTGAAGGCTACATTATTATTAGTCATATAAACACCAGCGGAATCTCCTAGTAGACTTTGTGTCTCTAGGGTATTCTATTGACTAGATTGAATTATCACCAAGGTAAATCTGCTGACTAGACAAAAAATATATTTAGTCAACACTAGGCAATCTCTAGTAAAAACTAGTAAAAGTTGGTACCATGATTGAGTATATCTTTATTGATTATAATTTAGGGATATTTATAGCTTTAATAGAATTCTGAGATTGAGTAGGGTACAGAAATTTTAAAAAACATACATCAGAATATGGATAACTTCAGCGGACATGTCTTTACTGATTAATATGACAGGTTTAGAAAATCTCTCAATTGGCAAGATCTTTATCAGCTAATCTGACAGATTTAGGAGGGATTTGGGAGTTTAGTTTCTCATTATTAAGTTCAATGTGCATTGCGATTATATTAGCTTTCACAGCAGCGGAACTCCATTGCTCAAATTGCAAATTAATTTGCATTTGAACTTCAACTAAACTAGCACAAATCCCACCATTCCTGACAATGTCCCCTCATGATCTTGATGAGGAGGGACATAACTTTGTATAAAGATTGCTTAGACTCCTTTTTATGGAGTCAAATTTGACTGAGGCAATTGAGTATTCCAGTTTTTGATATTAAATCACTCAATAAGGTCCTGACCATATCATGTTAAGTTTTTGTAATTCTGACCCCCATGGCCAATGATGGTAGAACAGGACCATATCCCATAGTTGGCACGCAGAAAAAAACAAGTTTCTAGACTTTTCTTTGGTACACTTATTGTTTACTTAAAGTCCCCATAGCCTTGGCAACTAAAGCTTATAATCAAGTATTTTATCAACCAGTTTTCACAATGCTAGCTCAGCTGTTTAAGGCGTTGAGGTTTCCAATATGGGCTGAACACTGGAGTGTAAGACAGCTCTTTCAGTCGTATAGATACTGAAAATGTACATTTAATAACTCAATGATAGCTCATGTGGTATGCCAATAGAGCCACCAGAAGGTATTTGTTCCACCTATCTGGGTCAGATTAAGACACCTTGTGGAATATGGTGATTAGAGTGCTATTTACTAATTACACTGCTTTGTTGATATCATGAAGATATGTGGCAGTAAAGGAGGTACTAGAGCTCTTTAACAAATAAGGTCTAAATTACTTGAGATATTAAGTAGTTGCCATTATTATATAACAGTACCTTTGTATTGTGGCAAATGAAGACCTGTTCAAGTAGAAAAGAAACGGTTGCTCTAGAAGTGGGCAAGGCAACTGGGACGGCCTCAACACTTATTGAAGTGATTTAGCGCTATTATAAAATAAAGTGGTGGTTATACATTATCATAGGTAGTGTACTAACAACCTCAATGCTTGGAATAGCAAATGGGTGATAGGATCCATAACCTGATGTTTATACATCATTTGGGAGGTTTCTAACTAGCACAAAATAAAACAGGAATTATTATGTCTTAGTCAACTCTATTATCCCTTCCCAGTAGCATCACTCTTGCAGCTACTGATGGGTTCTCTTGTGTCACCTTGGCCTACAGTCAAATGGCCCTCCAGGGCAGCCTCTATAAAGTCAACAGGTGGACATAAGGCACCAAGTGTTTCAAATTTGTTTATATATAACTATCTTCAATCCAGGTCTGATTGGTCATCTTCTTCAGTCATTGCTAAACCATATGTTTCTCATGTCTTTATTCCTCAGATTTCCCAATAAGTTTGTAAATTTGATCTTCCTCAAAGGCATAGAGGATCAATAGGGGTAGTAAAGACAATCCACTGGCATTTTGATGTATCATTTGGTGCAATGAACAAAAGAAAGTTTGTATCTGTAGGATTTGAGTGACTAGCATTTCAGCCATCCATCTGAATAGTCATCTGTTGTAGCTACCATAGAGAAGCATGGTCCTTAACCACATTATAATGGTTCCTATACAGAAAATGCAAATATACTTAATGGCAAGTATGATATCTAAGCATTCATGCTCTTTGATGCTATAATTCCTCTACCTGAGTTAATGTTTTGCTGAGATACGTTATAGGATGGACAACTTAATTCGCTTTGAGTTGTGTCAGAATGGCCTCAACAGCCACATCTTTAGCATCAAAAAAAGATAACCAGTTAGCCAAATTTGGTTTACACCAATACAGGAAAGGTCCCAAATGCTTCAATTTAGGACATCAAAAGATTGTTTTTGAGTTCTTTCCTATTAAAATGGAACCTACTGGGAGCTAGGTAGGGTATGCTGGGGCCTTCACATGGCGTAACTGAGGAAAACTCGTGGAAACACGGGTGAGTAGGTAACACCAGAACCCAGAGAGGCGTCCTGGAAGGGTCCTGTAGTGGCCTGGATGGGAGTGGGATGGAAGCTAATGACTGTAACCCAACCTGTTCTTGCGGATGCTTCCACTCTCCTTTGGGGGGGAATATGGTCAGGAATGGAGAGGTAAGAGTCGGGCATATCGTCTGTCACACTACTTTTATACAAGGTGGGGCGCTGCAAAAGCAGGTCTCAGCGACAAGGGTGGGGCAATCCTGATTGGCTGAGCTTCAGCTCACCTGTCTACAATAAACACCGCAGTTTTCTAGGTTGGCCTGAAACCTGGATAGCTGCCAGTAGCTTATGTGGGCTTACACTGGTGCCGCAAAAGGCGAGAGCACTCAAGTACCAAAATTATGGATCACCCAAAAGGGCTGCAATGGTTCCCACACAAAAAGGGCCTAGAGCAAACTTCGTCACAAAAACAAACTGGAGAGATCAACTCCATTAACAAATCAACAGCGAGGGTGGCCTCTGCTGAACAGGGGGCTTCAGTCTCTTTTCTGCTGCAGCTGATAATGGATTTGGTTTCATAACCAAGCTTTTCAAAGCGGAGAACTTTGGCCCATCTAAGGACCTGACGGCGAGCATGGTGGAGAGCCTCAAGAGGGTTAACGCCATGGAAGTGAAGACTGGATGGCCTAAGGAGATGCTCATGGTCAGGGTGATTGAGGTGTGTGGGTTTGCCTCACTCCACATTTCACGTTTGGCTCCTGGGTTGAAACTTATGACCTTCCAGTCTAAGCTTCAAAAGAAACAGGTTTTGGCTGCCAGTTTGAGCACAAAGAACGAGGAGGCCGTATGTCTTGACATTGGCATTAAGATCAGAAAGTTCATTATGAGGGATGTACCACCTGTGATTACTAGAGGGGCCATGATGTCTCAGCTGAAAA
>JAKSZP010000630.1:0-49475 GCA_022478985.1 Massospora cicadina
TTTTTTAAAGATCAGAGGGACCCGATGCCCTAGTAGGGATAAAAACCGCCATCATAATGTAATACTGCTGTGTAGTCTCAAAGGAACTGAGTCCCAAGGAGCAGGTTTTAGTTAAGATTAACTAGTGCGATAATGGGGGTGTTTACAGCAAGCTTTCCAAACTTAACCAGTAAGGGGTAATAAGACCCTATAGATTGGGTGCATTGTGGGCCAGCTGTGCCATACTCCATATAGTGTGGCAAATCCAGAGTGATCTTAATGCGCTTCATTAACTTGTATGATATGACGTTCATGGGGGAGCCACTGTTGACTATGGCATGGACTGGAATTTTATGAACTCAAACTGCGACTTGGGTAATCTTACTTCCAAACTGAGGCGTTAGCATGAGGTACATGGGAGAGTCATCGGGAAGAGTAAGCAGTATCAATTTTAGTATTATCATTGGATACCAAAACTTCTTCTCTAAGTATGATAGCTCCAGGTTCGTTCAAGGTTATGGAGGATTCTTGAGGCGAGGTAGGGATGTCAGAATGGAGCGCCTCATCCTTCATGCTGAAGGCTCTTTTCCCACCTCCTCATAAATTTGTTTCCATCAGGTCTTGGCACTGTGTCTATAGCAATTACAGTATGTGCATTGATTTCATGGATTCTTCTAGTTTTTGACCACTTGAACTTTAGGACAGTTATAGGTACCTGTAGATGTAGCTTTAAAGTGTAGAGTCGATGCGGCGATCTCGTTAAGTGCTTCCTTAATTCCCGGATATAGGTAAACCCACTCTTCGCCCAATCATATGAAATTGAACCCCAGGGTAGGTTCCCAATGCAAAAATGACAGCGGTAATAGATCAAAGGTGATAAGATTTGTAGTGCCTAATGGTTGTGCTTGGCATAAAAGCGGCAGGCAAACTTCATGGGGCTTTCTCCTTTGTTCAGTCAGATACCCATGAACGCTTGTTTTTAGTTGTCCAGGGTTTGATTGCTGCTTAACTCTTGGATTTAGTTTGTACAGACCTGCTCCCAGGTGTTGCACTCCCTCTAATGGGGGTCATGATCTCCTGAGCAGTGATATCTAGGCAGAAGTGGATATGTTTTACCTTCTACTAGTTGGTGGCCTCCTCCATGAAACTCTCATATGCGTATGGGAAGGAGGCAATGATTTCCCAGCTGGGCGTGAACCATTCTTTAAAACTAAGTTAAAGTTAATTTACAAGAAGAGCGGAGAGGGTGTTAACACCAGGGATGAGTACTGGCTCTGAGATCTCACTCTTCAAATAGCCATGGGGGGCCTGCTGGTCTAGCAGTCGCCGTAGGCCCTCAAGTCCTCCTGGGTATTATCCCTATTTTTGTTTGAGATATGAAACGAAAGCCATATTTGCAAACTTCTCATTTAGGTGAATGTCAGCGCTCTGAAGGTGAAGCTGGCCCTTGAGGGTGATAAAATGGGTCTCAAACCCTCAACAAGTTTGTTTGAGCTGAGAGATGTGAGTATTGGTAAGCTTGGTGAAGGCACTGATTTTGTCCATTTCGTCTGAAGTGCCTTAATGGAGACCCTGATTTTTGGGAGATCCATCCACTCAGAGATTGCACCCCTGAGCTACAATACAAATTTGATTGCTTAGGGAAGCCAAGGCTGTTATCACATCCTTCTGCCATGGGTCTTCAGGGACATTTGGTGTGGGTACTGTGGGATCTGAGGGCCCTTAGGTCCACAGGGACCCTCTGGTCCTTCAGGTTCTCACGCCCTTTAGGGCCTATAGCCCCCTAGGCCTTCAGGACCTTCAAACCTGGACTAGTAGTCACAAGAGGCCATCTCCCAATAGTGTTGTTGCAGGGTCCATACCAGATCCCTAAAGTGGAGGAGGCGCTGATTCCAAGTTTCCTCATTAATTTGGATGTTCCAATGCAGCTGTTCCTCAAGATATCCAGAGATCCCGCTATCCAACATCACAATCTGATCTCAGACCTCGTTGATCAACAGTCAGTTATCAATAATGGCCTCACAGTTGTCATGGACAAAGGAGGAGGCTGCGTTGTAGAAATTGATGATGTGAGATATTAAGGACTGGGTGAGCCCCAGTTGTCAGGGGACTCTTTTTTATGGTGCAGCCTAACTAGTTGAAGTAGATAATGAATAGTTAGGTGAACAAAGTTGCGAAGGTAGCTTTTGGAACCCAGGGCAAGTTCTCCTGCCAGCAGCTAGGCAAAGTTTAGAGGTTCCGCATGGTAGAGGGAATGGAAAAGGCACAAGAGCATCTGGAGCGAGCACCCCTGGAGTAGATGCCATTTATTAATTACTGTACATCATCTTTAAGGCTCTCATACTGAAGTTGGTACTGACTTCCATATATAGAGGGCAGGGAGAACTGGGATGTGGCTTGGAATTCTAACCTCTCAGGCTGCAAGGGTGGTACTTCATATAAAGATGAACTAACCCATCGAGCAATGCTTCTCAAATGACTAGCAGATTGATCTTCAGGGCTGCTAATATTCTCCATTGGTTGTGATAGACGTTTTCACCTAGGATAGCTTGAAGCCCCCTGTAGTGAGAACCACGTTTGTCAGCGTTACAGTTCTTTAGACTGTTTTCAAGGTCCAAAGGTGGGCTCAAAGCTGAAAATTTGCAAAGAGGGTTGCACCAGCATTTGAACTGAGCTGATTAAGCGAGCGGAGGTTGAAAAGAAAATAGAAGCATGGATTGAATACCGAATTTTTTATTAGATTAAAATGTGTTAATATTTTAAGGGTGCATAGGGATACAGTGCCTCAATGATCTTCATGGCCTCAGCTGTTCAAGATCTTTCATGGCATTCTGGATTGACTGCCTGTTTGGCACCCTCATTGTATTTCACCGCCCCCATGTCAGATCAGTGGAAACTCCACCTCACATGACTCTGGAGTGAGGATGAGACTCCTGAAGTCATATCCATTTGTACTAAAACGCAGGTGAATTCCAGACTGAGTTTTATATCAGAACCAGTAAGATAAGGCTTCGTTTAAATAGGCTTGAGAGTCAATTCACTTCAGCTCAATTTGGAAGTGAAGAATTTAATTTGTTTTCCATCTCAAAATCCAAAAGTCGCATTCAGCTTTTTAGAGCATCTTGCTGTAGTAGGAAACAGGATTATTAATCCTATGCTCATCAAGCTGAACCAAGATAGCTCCAACGGCGTAATCAGAGGCATCCATGAACAGCATTAAGGGCTTTCCATAGTCAGGGGTGGCGGAGCATTGGCCTTCTTTTCAATAACTCCTTCAGGTTCTAAATGCGGCTTTTTGTTCCACACCCCAATGGAATGGAATGTTCTTAGCCAATAGGCGGACAAGGGGCTCACTGAGCTGGGCGATTATGGGGTTGAGTTGATGGTAATATTCCAACATGCCCGAGAATACCTGGATGTCATGGAGGGATTTGGGCGCCAGCATCTTGGATATAGCTGTGATCTTATCTTGTAAAGGTTAGATCCCATCTTAAGAGAAGGCGTGCCCAAGGAATTTACTTACTCTGGAATTACTTTCTGATGGCTTCAATTTAATGTTAGGAGCCCAAAGCGTTGGAACACTTCTTTCAATAGGGTAAGATGCTCTTAAAGGTCTTGGAAAACACCGTGATATCATCAAGATAGATGATGGCGCAGCTTAACTTAAGGTCCTGCAAGATATGATACATTGCTCTCTGGAAATTGGCAGGCGCGTTGCACAACCCTTGTGGTAATCGGGTAGGTTGGAAGATATTCTCACTGAAAATAAGAGCGTATTTCTCCTGATCTTGGGGAGAAAGGTCCATTTGCCAATAGCCGCTAGACAAGTCCATGGTGATAAAGAAGTTAGAGCCTTAGAGTTGGGCTAGGGCGTCATTAATGAGGGGGGTAGGGTAACTCCTTTTTAGTGAGGTTTTTTAAGCTTGCTGTAGTCCATAACTACCTGATGACCGCCATTCTTCTTTTTTATAAGCAATAAGGGAGATGACCAAGGGCTTTGAGAAGGCATCAGCTGCCCCGCATCCAGCAACTGTTTCAGCTCCATTCTCATTTAACGCTCACCAACCTCAAATTTATGATAAGTCTTGGATCGAATAGGCTGAGCATCACCAACATCAATGGTATAAGTCCAATCCTTCATATGTTCATATTTAGTATCAGACAAAGAGAAGATGTCATTATATAACTTCAGGATAGAGTGAGCTTTCTTGAGCTCTTTGGGGGTTAGATCCTCAGAAACTTAAACGCGGAGCAAAGTGCATATCAATTGATCCATATTTAGTCCCAGATCTAACATGGACTCAATATAATGGACTTGTCAGATGTCCTCAATTAAAATCAGAATGGCTTTATAAAGCTTCCTCTTGCTTCTTTATGAGAATATCAATGTTAGTAAGATTCCCCAACAGAAGATTAATGGGTCACTGGTAGGCAGGGTCTAGGATACCTGACAACATCTGAGGGTTTCAGATGACTTATCCCATCAATGCTTGTAAGTGTAGTAGCATTTGCAAAGATCTGTAGAGTAATCTTGATGTCCAACACCTTTTGTTCACCCGCTTTGACTATTAAATCCTCTGACGCATATAATGGAAGGCCCTATGAAGTATCTACGGAGTCAAGCAGCTTTTTAAGTTTTGGCCTGACAATGTATAAAAGAAAGAGTGGGCATAGGAAGAGTACTCAACTAAACATGAGTATTCTTCTTAGGCTCATCGTTTGTAAAGACTAGGGGAACTTTATAATTAAGAAGGGAGTAAATTCCATATTTCATGTTAATTATTCCATCTTAATCAACCTATCGAGTGCAAATGAGCAGGGCATATGCATTATTTTCCAGTGTGACAGTGAGGGCAGACAAAAGAGCTTCTTAATATGAATGAGTAGAGGAGAGTAGGCTACAAAAGCTTGCGTGTTGTTGGGTCTCACAGTTCCAAATTCTTGCAAATATCTCAGGTCAGGAACCAACTTTATTTTATTGATGAGCTTTGAAGAGACTACGTTCATTAGAGCACCCTATCAAGGATGGTAGAACTCGCATTTTAATGACAATCTCTACTTTGGTTAAAGTGCTACCAAAAGTAGAGGTGAGATCGAGAACCACCTTCAAATGAAGAGAGGAGGCATGGCGTTGAGTGATCGCAGGGTACTATCTTTTATAGATTAGAGAGTATGAAACTTCTGGATATATCGGATCACTATACCTATAAGCTGTTCAGCATCACTGGCAGTATCAATCACCTCTAGGCATCATAACACCCGTTGGAGATAGGTTTGTCAGGGTAGCATAACATATCAATTTTTCATGCCTCAAACTATCTGGTATCTGAACTTCCATTGAGGCTCCTAGGACATAATAGCCTGCGTCTTCACCACCCCTTCAGACTCGTCATAAGAGGAATTGTCAATGCACCACAAAGATTTGCTAAGAGGGGACTGAGAAACCGGCTTGTTCTCCTCACAGGAGAGGGCCTTTTGCTCTCATCTGCCCTTTTGGCTTTTGGAGGGAGCATCATAGCAGCACCAACTTTTGGGGACACTTAAGAGATTAATTATTTTGACGCATGGTCAGAGGTGATGCCATGGTTGTTCTGTAGGACGACTCAGAGGGACGAGAGAGTGGAGCCATAGTGATGGACCTCTTAAGATAGATTTGTAATGTAATGAAAACTCAACTGGTTTCATAGGGTTGACTTGGGTGCAGCTGAGGGGAGAGAGCCCGATCATATAATCAATGGTGCCCTCTGGCCAACTTCTAGCGGATGAGGGCAGTCTAGTTTTGGGCGCCCTTTGGGAATTGGCTTTGGAAGGGTAGTCAGCACCGGAGGGGTCAGTATGACTTCTGTGGTAGACGTAGCTTCATAGAGATTAGCAACCTCAATAATGACTCTTTTTAAATAAAATATTTCCTTAGGAAACGATTCACTGAGACAATATATCGGGCTAAGGAAGGGTAAGAGGCTAATCCAGCCAGAAGGGCAGCAATTGCATCATCTAAAGGTAGCATATTAGCAAGCAGGTAGGCTGGGCTGCACTTAGAACTTGGTCAACGAAGGTGGCAACCAATTCCCCCTCAAGTAGACTTAAGCACATAAACACCTGTTTTTCCTACGCAAGCTCTGCATGGATCCAAATTCCTTAATAAGCGCGTTTTTACATCTGCTCAGGTTTAGAGTGCCCATGTAAGTTACCATTACCTCTTGAGTAGAGCAGCTGAGGCAGGGGAGGATATGCTTTAGCTTTTGGGTATTGATTGTCCCTTTCATAACATCCTCATACATGAAGGGGAATGAGGCAATGCTACCCTCACCTGAGGTAAACTTATCTCTAAAAGGGGGTTTTTGAAATACCAGAGCAGAAGCTTTTCTTTCCACACGGATAAACTTTTGAGCGATTTTAATAAAAAGGTAAAAAGCTATCTAAACCTGCGCCTACCTCCCCATTCTATCTCTGATGACCTTGGGTTCTCCACCAGCTTCTCCCATATAAGGCAGCGACGAAACCCCATCCAGCGCTTTCCATCTGGCGGGAAATCATGCTTGGACTGGTTCATTCAATCTTACCAAATCCTTGGGTAAGTTCATTCCACCTAAGGATCTTGACTTTCACCTTGCATGTGCACAGTTCGTGCCATGCAGCCCACTTATTCTCCCCTGCTCCCAGCTGCATTTTGGCCTTTGGGTCAAATATGGAAAGTTGTTCCCATATGAAGAGAAAGCAATTCTTGACATGGCCCAGGCAGTGATTCTGCCAGTCAAATTTATTGATTTCTGCCCCTATAAGTGTTATTTTGATCTCAACTTCACCTGTGAAGTTGGTGCCGCCACTGCAACTACTGTACCTCTGGTTTTCCAGGGCACCCCTATCTCACAACATGCACATGGCTCCTCAATGACACCACTATAGTGGTTAAGTTCGTAGAGTTGCCCACTCACCTTCACCCCATGGTGCTCCACCAGGAGCTGATGGAAGGTTTGACCACATAAAACTCCAACCCCATCCTTCAGTTTGTGGTCCCCAATGGTGCCGCTTGCCTCGCTGGGCCTTGGGCATTTGCCACAGATACCCAAATTTCAACAAAATTGCTTTGTCAATTCCCCCACACCATTACTTCTGCCCCTGACCATCCGTTATGGGCCCATGTCAAGGGTGGGTGGACTATCTGTCCATCATGCTTCAAGTTGGATCACTCTAAGCATAAATGCCCCTATCTTGCTGCATCCGCTGGACCTGCATTGCCTCTATCTGGCCCCCAATATGCCACACACCCCACTGCCTTTCCAGTATGGGGTACAATCCTCTTCCCCTCCCCCAAAAACTCTGCAGCATATGCAGCGCCTGCAGCTGCCAACCAGGACCCTCCTCAGTCCAGTGCCACATGCACTTCAACTAATCAGGATACAGCTTGGATATTGGTTTGAAATTTCATTATTTTTCAATCAACAGCCACAGTCCATCAATTTACCAACCCCAATATTTAGTATGCTGCAAACCCAAAGACTGCATTGGATGAAACTGATGAAGTGGGAAATGTTATTGAAGACTTGGAAGTCCACGTAAAATAATTTATCCAGATACAGCACCCCGTTCAGATCCCTCAGCGCTTTTATGGCCCCCAGACGGAAGCCTTTGTGTTCTGCTTTGCCCACCAGCTCAATGTAGCAGCAGCTGATCACCCAGATGTTTGTGACATCTGTGAGCGTGCTGATAGGTCAGTGGTAATACTAGCCAAGGGTCTCCTTCTTCCCATTATTGCCCTAACCTTGTCCCTAAAGGGCAAACGTGACATCCTCAACCTCCACAAACAAACAGCTGCCACCATCCAGAAAGTGGCTGACACTTTGAAATATAAGTTGAAAGCCACACATGCCACTGCTGCTTTGTTATTCCAACTTCCCTCCATCTGCCTTCACACAGAAAACTGCTTATTTCTGTTCCTAGGCGCAACTTTTGCTTCAGGTAATTAATATGACCAACCAATCATCAGCAATCTCCACCCACATGTCGTTGATCACTCCACACCATTGCTCTCCACCTTCACCCACAATCTTTCCTATGAGGAAAACTCCAATATCAAGGATGAGCCTCCCAATCCCCCTACCCCTTCCACCATGGTGGGATGAGTGGCTCACCACTGTCCCACCTGTGTGAATGTGATCTCATTCTTTTGTGTTTTGCTTGTTCTTGGGCAGTTGACTCATTCTGTTCAGGAAGGTCTGTTCATTAATATTTTTTACACTTTAAGCTTCAGTAATGTCCATCCCCTGGTTGGTTACCTCAAATAAAATTAGAATAACCAGAGAAGATCCATTTGAGGCTTGACATATGCGCTGTTCAGGGTTTCAATTTGAGACATTGCGCTGGTTAACAGCTTGGAAAAATCATCTAGCCAGGGGTCAGAGGCAGTGGGGAGGTTGTGAGGGTTAATTGCCCTAATCCCCTCCATTTTTATAATTGATTTGAGGTGTACTTGCCTCTGAAGTGAGCACCACTTGTTGAAAATCATGTTAGTTTTATGCCCACTGGTGCTTCTTTCACCTGAATTTTAACAATAATTCTGCTGAGAAATGATACTCTCATCTGTGGGACTAAATTCAAAGGGATTTTTATACAACTATAAAAAAATAAAAGCACTTACAATTTTAACTAAAAATCTTAGAGATTTATAAGTATTTTATTATTAATTACGAGGTATAATAATCAACTTATTAATGTTTATACGCTTAGTAATTAGACATCAAGGCTTGAAGTGGTTGTGGCATGAAGTTCAGATTAGTCTAGGAATAGCCAAATTTTAAATAATTGTATTTTTGCCTATCAGAGCTACTATGACGCGCCTCGCTTGGATGGAACAGCCAAAAGGAGGGTTGGTTACAGGTAGGATATATACGTGAGGCATTGATTAAATATAATTCTACCAATCATTGGGGAGAAAATATTTGCAACTGGTGAAACCCCATCCAAGGCTATAAAAGGGTGTGGTCACAGAGAAGGTGTTTGGACTAAGTTAGAGAGGAAATGTTTAGGACCCTTGGAACAACTCCCCCAATTTTGCCGCAGGTTTGGCATAACCCTGCTACTAGCCATAGGGAAATTCAGCCAAGGATTGAGGGCATTAGTATTACCCTGATTATGGGGTTCCACTGATAATCAATCAAGGTTTTTGGCCAATATTGTTCATATCAAAACCTGAGTCACTCTTAGTACAATATTGGACTTGTCATTGTCCAACAGCATTCTTTAAAGTTAAGGATAAGGTATTGCCTTTCAATTTGGTTCTTACATCAAGCTTTCACCATCACTCAATTTCCAAAATAATGGGGTAAAGATGTTTTTGATTGCTTGGAAGCGGTCAGCCAAATGATATTTGCAACTTGATAATCAACTAACCCCAGAACCTTCAGAAAAGAATACCTTGGGACGCCCCTCCCCTAACCATACCACTGGGTAAGTAATTCAACTCCATGTAGTTGACTAGGTCTTGGTCAATGAAATTCTCAGAGGCTCCTGTATCCACAAAAACAGTTGTGCTGATGTTCCCTAAAGGGGATAAAAGGGTAGCAGTCAACAAAAGATATCCTGAATGCTCTTTAATAAAAGCAGAAAACGCCAACACCTCGCCAGAAAACGCTTCATCAGGCATAAGCATGCCTACAAGGAATGAATTTGTATCATATAATGGAGATGAATAACTAGACAATCTTACTACTGAGTCCACATATCCCACACTATCTTTTTTAAGTACTAGATGATTTTTTGTATATCCCACACTATCTTCAGCAGTTGTAATAGCATTTTATATAGCAAATATAACTCCTTTTCCACCAACTGTGTTCTGCAGATCATGGTAGGGGACAAGCGCGTGGTTCTCAGGAGTAATCTGATATACTGAGATAGGGTCTTCATCAGAACTGTAAGATCTAATAAACAGCTCATTTTTTGTAACCCATTTGTGTTATAAAACACGTTTTCAGGAGTCAACAACCCGATATCAGCTCTGATCCAGGTGTGCTTCGTTAACCAGGGCCATCACCACCAAGCCCTTCATCCATGCTTCATACTGCACTGTGAAAACGTGGTGCAAAGAAAGATCTTTATTACAATTTTTTTGTAGATTTGGGTCTAGACTCTCCCAGACCCTCAACCTCCGCCAGAGTGGGGAGTTAATTGGTGGGGTGCTCTTCACGGTTCAAGGGAAAAACACTAGTCATAATTGCTGTATTTATAGGGACTGCTGCGGGTGATATCAATGTGGCATAATCATTTGAAACATTTAATTTAATATTGGGGCTAGACTTCAGTTAGCCTTTAATTTTGGTGTTACTAAAAGGTTTAGAAGGATAAAATTCCTCCTTTTTAGGGGCACGTGCAAGATTTTGGTGCCTGTATTAATAGGGGCCACCCAGGTGAAACAATAATGGCCAAATTATCTGGGCCCTTTCCAGGTTGGGATGGGGAAACCGCTTGAAAGAGCTTTAATCAGTTGGTCAAAGTTGGGAGGGGAGACTGCTAAATTAGGAAGATTCTTACTGTAAGGTCCAAGGCGTAACAGAGAAACAACGTTTTAATAATGTCAGACAACGGTAGGGCATGTGCTCTTTTAAAAATCCATTCAGTATAATTTAATCATGTGGCCCACTTGATGCATAGAAAAAAACATGTAGAAGGTATGGATGGATGACACATCCAGATGACGTTGCTCCAGGACTCTTCAAACCCTCCACAGATCTCCACAAAAGCAGCTGTGCAGGATAAACCATAAAAACCCAGTCAGCCACCTGTGGAGACAGCAGATATAGCAAATCCACCCCACATGAGGGTGGACAAGGACCAAAAATCTGTTATTATCAAAAGAAGCTTCTGGCAAGAGGGAAGCAAGGGCCTATTGAATTTTAGAGTGAAGCTTGGGGAAAGTTGGGGAGATTGCAACAACAGGCTCCCAAAAGGTCCGTGTTCACGAGGTACAAGCAGGAAAGGGTGGACACTTCCCAGTTAGTAGTGCAAGAATAACGCCAAGCTTCATCGCAACAAAACTAAATGAGAAAACTGTGGTGAGTACCATAGTGGCCGTGACAAACAGCCAGTGCACCCTATTTACACATAACAAAAGCCCCACACAGATAATTCTCCTGCGTGTAAAAAAATGGTTGGTAAACTAATGTCAAGAGAAAGTCTTTAACTCTCTTGTTCCCAGCGAGGTGATGTGGGATGCACAGCCACGCCACAAAGGAACGAGCTGTTATCAAGATCAGAAATGGAGCACTATGGAAGTTGCAGAGAAGAAGGGACCTAGGGCGAGGGTGTTCAATGCAGTGTATAATAGTAAATAACAAAGAAACAATAAACCTGGTTGGACCTCAAAGGAGAATCTATAACCAGGTTGGGATTGGTGCTAGGGTGCTTGGGTGCCTCAATCTGGAGGGGACCAGAGTGGCTTAAAGGTGCACTAGATACTTCAGTTAATTTAGTTAAAATGAAGTGACCAACGTTGTTGGAGACCTCCTTGAAGAGGTCTGCACACAGGTTCGCCCATGTAAACATATAAAAAAAGTAAAATAACGGGAATTGTTTAATAGGAAGTCGACCAATGAGAAAAGTTGTCCCAGTGAAACATATTTAAGCAATGGGGCGTGAGTCAGAAAATGGTGGAAGTGGTGCTAAGCCTAAGTGCAATAATAGGTGCACGCTACCATCAGCCTGTGTCCTGTAACTTGAAATTGACCAAAATTAAGTTATGAATTGCAACCGCAATCAGCCCAATTTGATAATCTTAAAATTGGAACAGGTTTTGACCCCTGTTCCTTAAGCAACCATAATGAACCGAAGGAATTTTAGAAAGCAGTTGATGCATCTTAACGCCCTTCCTGTAACGACAGTCCATGCATCATGCACACTCTTAGGACCAACCTGGGCATATTTTTCCTGTACCCAGCGTTGTTCCAGGGTATGCTTAAAGTCAGTGAGGCTTGCCAATTTCACATTTTGGCCTCCTGAAGTACATATTTGTCCTTACAATCGGTTCCCTCAATTATGTCATGGAGCTAAGACAATGTCTAAGTGTGGTAACTCTTTTTTGATTGACAGTACAGTATTAATTATATCATCACGCTCCATTACAAAAGTAAAATAGTGATGGCTGCACAGCAATTTGAGTGTAACATTAAGACCACTAAACACATCCAGTCAAAGCTCAAACAGATTAAAGGTTGGAAAACAATCATACAATTGTATATCAAATGATCGAGAAAATTATTTAAGGCGCATAATAAGATAGCAAAGATTTTCTCCAGTCAAACAATGATCTATACCATTAAATCTGCAAATTTTGTACTTCATAAAAGATCACAAAATCAGTTGTTTGAACTGTGCATTTGCATGCATAAACTGCAAAGAGACCTTGCGGAGCTATGACCATTTAAACATCAGTGCCTTTGGGAGAAGGAGAATCAAAACACTTGGTAATTAAAAAATTGAAAGTTAATTGCAGAATGTTAGATGTTAGTGTCCTTTTCAAAGCGTTCCCCCTGCCCAATAAGAGCTATTTGGCGAAGAACCCTTGGAAGAAGATGCTATTTAAGAAATGATACATTGGCTTACTGCTTAGTACCTACCTTTTTATTTGCTTAGTCTCCTTCCTTGTAGATTCCAGCTCCAAAACTGAGCCAACCCAAGGCTAGTAACCCAAGGCCTCAGGATAGTACTGCGCCTGTAACTTCTGGATATAGAGGTTTTATCTACGAAATTAACAATTTAATCCAGTTACTCGTCAATTTTGACTAGCATGGAAACGAGCAGTTATTTATGAGAATGTTTAATATAAACATGCACATAGAAGAAAACTTTTTCGATTTATTCGAGGTACGCCAACCAGGGGACGGACAGTACTGATCCCAACACTCAAAATGGCAAAACAAACTACAAAACCAGGTGGGAAGCAGAAACTGCTTAACCCACCATGGCAGAGGGTGAGGAGGGGTCGGGGGTTGGTTTTCAGAAAGACCCGCCTCAATCAAGGGGTGTTGGTTGCAGTACCAGATCAGAGCAGAGAGCCAGGGCGTTGGGGCATCTGCATAGTGGGGGCTGAGGTCAGCGTAGTAGGAGTTTTCCACTTATGCATCAAGATAATGACGGGAAAGTGTCTCAACAAAAGCTGCGAGGAGAACTTCAGCTTCTTTGCGGGCTTCAGGAAGTTGGGTGAAAAGGGAGATACTGTGGCGGGTGATTTTAAATGAGGGGTTGAATGAAGCAAGTGTTGCGACATTCATAACAGCAATTTCAGCATCATCAAATAATTTTGAGATGTCACTGCAGGGAGATTCAGGGAAGTCAGGGGGAAGAAGATGGTGGGCAGGCCATGCTGGAGCTGAGCCACTGACTGGGCCACCGCGGTGCGTAGTTTTGGGCAATGAGGAGAGGCCACCGCAGCTAAGGCGAGCTGGTGGTCACTTTGGAAGGGGGTTGTATTGGGTAGAGGAGCAAAATGGCGAGGGTAGGGGTTTCATCAAAGTTGGGAAGGAAAAATTCTGCCTGACCATAATCGCCATGGCAGAGAGGTTGACCTGTATGCTTACTAATAAGGATATTACCTGATTCGTCAGTTTCAGCCAATAGATCCCATGGATTTTGGTTCACTGGAATAGTGGCATTTAAATTTGAGTGGGTAGGATTGGGCGAATGGGCAGCTGCTTGGGTACGAATGTTGGTCCAAGCATTGCTCTGATTGGCTGGCGTAGATTTAGGTGGGAGAGTGAGGATGGAGGTTTTGGGTGGGGCTGATTTTCCATGTGGGCCCACTGAACGAGATTGGAGGGTGGGAGGGGGCAGCAAAGCGCCCCATACTGAACCTCCAGAGGGGGGCTCAGAAGCTGCATCAGCAGACTTGGCCTTAGGGCACGCTCTTTTTGCATGGTCGAGGCCAAAGCAGAGGGAACAAATCTGCCTACCATTATCGACCCGAGCCCAAAAGAAATGATCAGGTGCTGCAGCCACACTAGCGCGGGGTGGGATTTGTTGGGCTATGGTAGGGTAGTGTGGTATGATGGTGGCTGTTGCACGAGGAGCAGCAAGGCGTTCTGCACCAGAAGGAATGGCAAAGATGAGGTTGGGCTGAGTGCCATAAGCCATGAGCCCCGCGACCAACTGGTCATACAAAACCTGGGGTGGAAGGTGGGATGGGAGATTTGCAAAGGATACCACTAGCGTGGTGTCTGAAGGGAGGCGAGTATGGGTTGTGGGAATGGGGGTTTTTTTATAAATTAGAGGAGTTTGTGCTGCCGCTTCAGCATCCTCCTCAGATTGGAACCCAACGTCAAAGTAGCCCTTAAAAGGGCGGAAGTCTATAAAGCCAGCTGGCGCAAAGGCTGTAGTGGCTAGGTCAATAATTGCCTTATTGGCATATGGGAACAAACATCCATAGTCCACTCTGAGGCAATAGCGAATAGCAGAGCGAGGTAGGGCGAGAGGATGGGGGCGAGAAGGGTGGATGCGCGCCAGGTGGAGTGCTAGGTCTCGTGGGGGACAAAACGGTTGGAAGCAGTGGGCGGGCTGTTTGAACCTGTCCGAACGCGCTTGCCTGCAGGGCGGAAAACGCTAGGTGGGGGTGCACTGCTGCCCCACACTGGGGTGGCAGGCGGCAGAGCCAAGGACATCAAAGAATAGGTTTGGGCAGATGGCTGTGGATAAATAAACTTAAATTTAAAATCGCTCAAAAGTGACTTTGAGCGGTTAAAGAGAAGTTTTAGAAGAAAACTTTTTATATCCATTACTATGATTAGCTTTTTAGATGACCGGAGTCAAGGCCTTATTATGCCTTACTTACCTGGGGAATATTAAAACTTTGATTATGTGGAAAGTGCAGTTTTACGTGAGTATATATCCCAAAATGCATGGCCACTCAGAAGGCTGAATACATGCCATTCAGGTAAAGAAGTAGACTATTATTCAAGTTTGCTAGCCAATTTTACCACGAAGCTCAGGTGTTGCTGGGTGCTAAAGTAATGATAATCTTGACGTTAAGCTCATGCTTCAGAATGCCACCAAGAAATTTCATTCTTGCAATATTCACTGCTTTCAGCACTTTTAAAGAATCTCAACACACTATCCATTATTGGAAATCTGAAGAGATGCGAATTTATGTTTGGACCACCTAACATGGAAGCCCAAACCAGTTGGCCCCCATGATTTTATGAGAGTGCTAGAGGGACTATGGAGTCTAATTCTCCATAAGGGGTATTTTGAAAATTGCCACAACATAGTAATAATAACTTGTTGGATATGTGAATTTAAAGTACATTATGTGGCCTCCTGTCTAAGTGATGCCCTTGGATGAACCTTGTGACCT
Organism: Massospora cicadina; assembly: GCA_022478985.1. Lineage (NCBI taxonomy): Eukaryota > Fungi > Entomophthoromycota > Entomophthoromycetes > Entomophthorales > Entomophthoraceae > Massospora > Massospora cicadina. The sequence goes on from JAKSZP010000630.1 coordinate 15,320, forward strand.
TACAAGAAGATGAAAGCCAGGGAAAAGGGTCTTGGCAGTATAAGGGGGATGCTCTACTGCTGCTTCTCATTTAGTCTTGTACCAGGGCTCTGTGAAAGATGTTAGTCAGCCCTATTTTAAAGAAACTGATAAAAACAATCCTATAGTGATGGCCATCACTAGAATTTATCTTGTAGCCATGGCATTGGAGTGGCAAGAAGTCATCTTATACCTTATGCCATCCAGTTTGCTCATCACAATTAACTTGGAGAAAATAAAGAGTTTTAACCCCTACCTCCCTTAAAGGGATTTAAGGCTGCATTGCCAATTGAAACATTGAACACCCACTTGGTCATGTTAGAAGAGCAGATCAAGACTATGATCATCAAGTTTATACGCCTTCTTTTCTTGCAATAAATTAAAATTTCCACTATTTTTCTGAATTTAATCATATTATCATTCATCTAAAAAGATTTTACTTTTGAGCCAAACTGACAGCAGTGCTCCCATAAATGTTCTTGGCTTTGCGCTCTCTTAGCAACAAGCTGAGGGTAATTGATTAAAGGATTAGCTACTTGGAGGTGCCTCGCAGGACAACTTGATGCAACCTAACCTTCTCTAGAGGTTCAGAGGCTTTTAAAAATTCTCATGGCCGATAAGTTTCGTCAGTACTAGAGAATTTGCCTTAAAATTAAAAAAAAATATATGTTGTAAAAAGTACTTACTAAGAAAATGTTTAGTACTATTTAAATACCAAGGGAGAATAAGGGATGTGATGAGTGATAAGCGAATACAACATGTGAGAGTGAAGGGGATTCAGTAATGCAGGAGGCGATGACAGAGTCCAGGTTCAGACTTAAAGTAGATCAGGATTCCTTGTTAAAGGTTGGAATGAGTTCAGATAATGGTGACACAGTTATGTGGTTTCCATCATCTGTTATAAGGAAGCCAATAAATGATAAGGCAAGATATGTGGCATGAGAGGTTAACGAGATGAGTAAAGGAGCTAAACACTGAATGAATCCTGAGGCCTTATATCACTAATAATAGTAACTCAGCTTGATCATTCTTCCCTATCTCATTAGCCAGTGGAGCACTAAAGGGACAATTTCCAGAGTTTGTTAGGTTGTAAACTTGCATTAGTATGGGAATTAATTTAATGCTTGATAATATAAGAGTATTATTAATTTTAAGCGTTAGTCCTGATAAAACATCAATGGATAATTTTTTAGTGATAATTGGGCTTTAACCCCAATTAACTATTGCATGGTAATTAAAAATCAATATTGCTAATAATAATAATGAAGTTGACATTAATTACAATAATTAATATATCATAAGCCCAAAATTAAGGCTTTACCTAAATAAAACGAAGTCCAACATAGCCCCTTTAAGCCTTAGCTGAGGGTGATTATGGTTTGCATTGTCTGCCGGTTTCAATAGCGTCTTAATCTACAAAAGTTGGGCTAGATGCGCTAAACCTAGGTAGTCAGGTTAGGTGTTAACCTGGTAAGAAATTTTTAAGATTCGGTTATAATATGTAGGCAGTCAATAGTAGGACAGAGTAACTCATAAATTTCGATTGCCTGGAAAAACTTGATCTTGAAGAGGTGGTGACCAAAGGTGTAGTTAGTACAGATGTTTAGGAATATCAACCTTGGTTTTGGCGTCAGGATGGATGATCTGAGTGTGAGGATAGAGGGGTAATCAATATAGTTTATTTTCAAATAGAGCTCAGCGTTGCAAATCTTGAAGTAGTGCACATTAGTTCCAAGATAGTTGATAGCACCAGATCTGAGTTGAGGTAAACAAGGGACAGAAATCTGGGGCTGCACTTTGATATTTTTGGTAGACGGGAGCAACAGTGAAGTAGAGGGGAAATAAATATAGTGCTGACAACAAGGCTGTTTAAAGCAGCTGTAAGGAAATCTTCAACTAAACCTGTGGTTGCATCCAAAAACTGCTTCATGGATTGAGGGAGCAATCTGTCACAGGGAGGAATTTTGGCATCCTTTTTAGAAACTCCAAGGATAAGTTTGCAAGCTAGGGAAGGCTTGTTAACAGGGAGCCAGGCCATAATGTCATATTCTGGTGGTTGACCCATAAATAAACCCTTTAACAACCAACAGTTTGGGCCAATTATCTTATAATGCTTGAGATAATACTCTAATTCTCAACTTAAAGCCTATTGCAATAGCATGGCTCAGGCCAATCAACTCAACATCAAATCAAATCAATTTTTCAATCAGTAGTTCAGGCAAATACACTTGCACATTTGGGCTAATTGTCACTGCACCAAAACTTGGCAATTAGTCCTAACGCTTTGGGACTGAGGTCAAATATTCAGCATGAGAAATCGTTCAGGATTGACTCAAAGTTAATGCTTAAAATCCCATGGACAAATAAACAAAAAAATCATAATCGTTTTCCAGCCCTAGAGCAAATTTTGTATGTTGATCCTCATAATCAGCACAATAGCACTTGCACATGGACTGTTAAAATGGGAGTACCTAGTGCTGTTAAGAGGGCCAGTTTACATCCCAACTAGGGAGTTATTTCCATCAGCTGTATGCCAAAAAAATAAATTGAGCTGGTCCTAAGAATAATTTCCCACCTTTGGCAAATTTTGTATGTCGATTTTTGTAATTGGCATGATAGCACTTGCACATGGACAGCTTTAATGGGAGTACCTAGTGCTATTGAGAGAGGCCTGCTGACACCCTGATTAAGGGTGCGTCATTTCTTTAAATTGATGCCAAAATTTTCCAGAATTCATATTTTGTCAGCAGTATGACGAAACTCATATCAAGATGATCCTAGGACAATTTTGCATGCTCATTGTTGTGATTTTCATCCCTATCCTCCCAAATATAATAGTATTTTGTCACTAATAAGCCTAGCAATAGGTCATAGCTGTATCAGCAAAGGCCAAACTGAGGTGAAAAATAATCTGTTGAAATTGCGTGCTAAATGTGGCCAGGAGATGCCCTAGAGGTATATATACTGGCGCCTGGCCTAATGAATAATATCAAATAATATTTTATAATAAAGATATATTTTTTAATCTCTTCCTGGTTTTTATCTGGAGTCTCTTTTAAAGAGTCTCCACAAGCTGATTCTCAGAATCCACAGCTTTTATCTTTGCCTGCCTCAGTAGAAGTTATTGAATATGAAGGGAAAATGGCCAATATTGACCAGAAGAGTCAGGGCTATTTAAATATGCCTATTGAGTTTCCATATTGTCAAAAAACATAAGCACTGGCAAAATAGAGGATCAGTCAGCTGAACTTCTTTCTGATTACATGTGCAAATATTAATTTATCAGCAAGTGATCCTTGGATTTTACACATAACACTAAGGCTTAGATTGGGTTGTTTGGTTTATTATAGTTAAAGATGATTTTTATTTAAGCATTTATAAATTAGTTTAATTGGCCTGGATGTCTAGATCCTTAAGGTTCAAGCTGGTTCCCAGGTGGAGGTACTTCATCTATTAAGTTTTGATAGTTAGCTGCTGAATCAACTTGAATTTCTATACTCAACCTCTAGTTGTCTGGGATAAACTGACTCAAAGTTGGAGCCAAGATGGCAAAGGGAAAGTTTTGTGTTGTTTGGCCAAGTCAATAAGGTGATGAAGGTAAGTTGTTTTTTTTGGCTCGCTTAAATTCAAGATAGAAGCTTGGCTGGCCATAAATGATCTGAGCAACAGGTAAAGGCAACCCTCAGGAAGGTAGTTCATCTTGATGGAAGATTATTTAGCAAATGGTTGTTGCAACCCTGACGAGTAACTATAATCTATATTGGAAGGCATTATGTAAGCAAATTGACAGAGAAGAGGATAAGAGATTTTGGGCACAGCCTCCTTTAAAGTTAAATAAATAATTTCCTGGTAACTTAGTAGACCTGTCATGATCAGATTAAGGCAATTTTGATTCTTTACTACTTGCAGTAAAACCTAAAATATTAGTAAAATATAATTATAATTAAATTTGTTGAAAATAAAAGTGCTAAAAAGGGGAAATAGTTTTTGAAGGCTCTTATTTTGTTGTCAGAGAAGTGAGTAGAATTAGTGCTGAGAAATGATGCAGCTGATGAGGTATTTGAGTTAGACTTTTGTCAACAAAGTAGCTAGAAACATAATAGCCAGAGAATGGACTGAGCGTCAAGGCATCTGGTTCAGCTGTTCTTTTTTCATCAAAAAATAGAGAGAAGTGTTGGTGTTAGAAATGGAGAGATCGTCAAGGCATTTGGTTCAACTGTTCTAATTTTTTTTGGAACAGCAAGAAGCGTTGGTGCCAGAAAATATTGAGAGCATCAGGGCATTTGGTTTGGCTCTTTTTTCTTTATTAAATAGTGAGAGGCGTAGGCACTAGAAAATTAAGTGAGCATCAAGGCATTCAGTTCAACTGTTTCAATTTTATCATTGTAACAGTGAGGAGCTTCAACACAGGTAAGCAAGGAAAGTGCAGAGACATCCTGTTCAGTGAGCCTAATTTATTGAGAGGAGACTTTGGCTCATGCGCAGAATTAAACTCAACCTCTTCAAAAAGTAGGTTTTTGGTTTTTCAAATAGCTTTATTTTCAGAGTGATTGATACAGTTGTAGAAATACTAGGTTCAGCTGACCTTATTGAAGCTGGAGGATATTCAATAGCTATAGCATAGGAGAATAATTTTGGTGCTAAAATATTTTGTTCAGTTGGGCCTTTTAAGAAGATGGGAGCCTTGGCGTTGAAAACATAATGGCGAGGTTTTTCTAGTCTATCTGATGTATTTAAATTATCAAGAGGTTCAAGTTTATCTGAAAAATTAAAATTGAGATTTTTTAGACTTTTTGTGTCAGTAACAGCCGAATTGTCAGCTGTAGCAAGTCAGGTTCATCTTGATCTTCTTTGCAGGAAACTAGAGTGGACAGAAAGAATCTTTTATAGCTTAGCTAAGATAAGCCCAAGTTTTAGTAACTAGTCTCAGGTTTTCTCTGGGAAAGTTAGGCAGATTTGGCAGCACTCTCTTGGGAGTCTCTCTAGAATCAGAGTAAAAGCATCATGATACATATTATTATAAAACCCTATCTAATCCTTACTCTGCAACTTTGTCTTTTTTTAAAGTCATAGTCTATATTTGAAATTATTCAGCGGCATCTTCAGCATGTTCCTTGATTAAATCAAGCTGTTCTTACATTAGCTCTTGAGAATTTTCATTCTCAATAATATTTGACTCCATTAGTGTGCCAGACCAAAGAGTATGAAGACTGCTGGCCTTTGTTTTTTTCACAATCATTGGCAACCTTTCCCTATAAATTTTCAGGGCAACCCACAAACTCAGCAGACCAACAACTTCTAATTATGAGGCTAACCACTTATTTTGGCTCAGAGGTATTCTTTGGGACTTGTCCAATGATTGTGGTTCAGCGGCCTCTATTGACTCCCTCGAGGTTTCTCCCCTCAAATCCTTCCAGTCCTTCATTGTTTCTGCTAGTTACCCAAGTTCCCATGGGGTTTTCATCTAGTTCAAGGTTGGGAGTTAGTTGCACTGACCACTCCAGGTGTTTCAACCCAGCACCTAACCTCTGGAGAGCTTGAGCCCCACCTTTAAAAGCTAAGGTAACCAATTTTAAACTCAAAACTTAATAAAGATGGGCAAACAATCATTATTTCTAGGATCTATAGTTATTTTTATATAAGGGGGATCAAACTATTTATAGGCATTTCTTGCCTGTTCACATCACTTCCATTAATTGCTAACATCGTCAGCACTCACTGGCAATTATTCCTGTTTAGTATTCATCAGCACTCTCACTGGTGATAATCATCATCTTCAAATGTCCATGATTAAATTTTTACTATTTGAGGTGGGTCAACCTTGGGACAAATATACCACACCGAGAAAGTTTCTAGTCAGTACAGGTTTTGAACTCAAAACATGCACTAGGGGTGGAAGCAGTTTTACCCGCTCATCAAATCACCCTTTCCATGATTATATCAATCCTTGATTTGTCATAATCTGAATTAATAAATATATTGACTTCCTCCAAATAAGTTACCAGTGTCAAATCAAACCAAAATGGTGTTGGGATAATTCCTGATACTCTCACAAAGTCAAGATGTGATTTGACATTATTTAACTAATATTAAATGGTACACAACCTCATTATAAGTTGCCAGTACTCCAAATTAGACAGAAAATTCATAATCAGATGATTGGTAATAATACTTCAACTTTCTGCCAGAAAATCACACAATCATCTTCAAATAGAGTTGGCATCAGGATGAAATCCTGCTGAACTTAAATGATTAGTAATAATTAGTTTGACATCCTTGGCATAAGTCAACAGTGTCAAAATTGACTAAAAACTCTATTGGGATCATTTTCCAATAGATTGAAGTTAGATTTAAGCAATTTGTTATCTTAATTAATAATATTAATTATCTTGACATTCTCAGCCTCAGTCACCAGTGTCAAGACCCTCCAATTTCCTATTGGGGATGATCCCCAATACTTTCTTGAACCTGTGGATCAAGACAGCTCAAACCACCCAAATGGGGAGCAAGAATTGGGGTACTATTAAATAATTAACATAAATTAGCAAACTAATTGTCAATCATCCTCAATTAATTAGTATACTAATTTTCGTTAATATGTGAAGAATATTACCTTGTTAAAAGTCCAACAGCAGTGTATATCACGCATCTATTTGATTTCATTTTTAATTCTTTCATTAATATTTTCATCATTTCATTTTAGTGTATGGCTCAACAATTCCATAGCACTTGTAAACCTAGGTAAATTTAAGCTCATTCAAGTTTCCCAGGATTAGACTCAGATCATTCTGTAAGGTAAAGTGGCTTTTTCTTCATCCTACACCATTTTTTAAGTTTATAAATAGGTTGTCCTAAGGGTGATTGACATTTTCACGGTGGCAAATTGGAGTGTCTCTGTAGTGAGCTCCAGATCTTGGCTTTGCGCTCTCTTAGCAACAAGTGGTGTTAATTAATTAATTTAATGATTGTTATATTGATTGATTGGCTAACCAGAGGTGCCAGGAAGGACAACTTGATGAAACCTAACCTTCTCTAGAGGTTCAGAGGTTCCTGACAATTCTCATGGATGAGTAAATTTCGTCAGTTTTAATGAATTGGACTTTAAACTAAAATAAATATATTTTATAAAAAGTAATTTATTGATAAAAAGATTAATACTATTTTAAGTACCAAGGGAAAATTAGGAATGTGATGAGTGATAAGCGAATACAACATGTAAGAGTTTAAAAGGATTTAGAAATATAGGAGGCAATGGAATAGTTTAGATTCAGAGTTGAAGTAGACCAGTATTCCTTGTTGAAGGCTGGACTGAGATTGGATAATAATTTCACAGTTATGTGGTTTCCATTATCTGATATTAGGAATCCAATGGGTGATAAGGCATAATATGTGGCGTGAGGTGGTCAATGAGGTGAGTAAAGGAGTTAAACACTGAATACATCCTCAGGCCTTATATCAGGATAAATAGTAACTTGGCTCAAATTCTCTATCTCATTGGTCAGTTAATCATTAATGGTGCAATTTAACCAAATTTTGACAGTTTATAAACTCAGCGTTATTATGTGAAATTTCTCAGTGATTAAAAAATATATTTTATTAGTGATTTTGGGCTTTAGGCCTAATAAACATCTGTAGATTAATTTTTATAATAATAATTGGGCTTCAACTCCTTTTTAATTTTTGTATAGCAATCATAAACCAATGTTGATAACTATAGTAGTAAATTTGATATCAAATAAAAAATCAATATATTGCACCCTCAAAGTTGAGGCTTCAACTAAATCAAGGCAAAGTTTGACAAATGTAATATCAATTCAGTTCACAAAACGGTTGAGATTAGCTCCTTTTGTAGCCCACCATCAATGATATGGAAAAGCTGAGCCTATGAGCACCACAAGTGAAGGGTGTATAGCACGTTACCAATGAAGTTCAGCTCTTTGAAGGTTAGTGCCTCTGCTATAGTGCTTCCCAATAATTATTATCAATTTCTTGTTTGCATTATTTTTTATAAAGAAATTATTAAGTTGTTTTATACTTTGAGGAGAACACTTCTATTATTATAGGCCAAACGTTGCACCATCAATATTTGATAAATAATCATAATTCTCTAAATTGTAAAAATAATTTCATCAATGTGTTTTATAAGAATGAAGTAATTTTTTCCTGTTGCTAAGAAATGGGCCACTAAAGTTCACCTCATCCTGCCACCATTCCTAAGAATAAATGCATTCCCCTTTAAAGCCTCTAGGAATTGTGTTATATACTCTATAGAACGACATATGGTGCCCACAGGTATGAACCTAGAGCTACCTGAAGAATTGTTAGGAGAAATTTACTCCTTATGGCAATTAAAAGGACTTTACTTTTTGAAGCTCCTAAAAATCTTGTCTGGTCTTAAGGAGAACATCGTATTCTTGCAAGCCTAACTACCTCCAAAATGTTCAACAAAAGAAGCAGAAGATCACATTATAACTTCTTACTCCAATGGAAGAGATTTTATGAAGTACATAGCTCAGAAATCTGATGAAGTCTGGCTTATTCAGACGCCTTTACAAAATTGTGCAGTTATTTTCCAAGGGCAACTTGCTGGACTAACTGAGAGACAGAAAGAACAAGTGATAGTTTTCATCCAAAATATCTTCAAATATTTGGACAGATGACTAAAACTTTGACTGCGCTGTGAGGATCCATCATCATGTTGATACTGGGGATGTGAGACCCAGTCAACTGCGGCTGATACAGAGAAGCAAGGCCATCAAAAAGGAGGTGCAAAGGGAATTAAAGAAGCTTATATGTCAGGGATGATTGTCCCCTTGGAAAACCCATAGGCCACTCCAGTACCTATAACTAAGTAAAAAGATGGCTCTAATAGAGTCATTAAATATTAATGATGTTTGATACTATAACTTAAAAGGATTTTTAATCAATACTTCAAATAAAAGGCGCCTTGGACCAAATAGGAGGAGCTAAATAATTTATCACTATAGACCTCATCTGAAGATACTGGCAAATTGACCTGGCTCTTGAAGATCATTTAGGAGTGCAATTATTACCTCTTATGGTTGTTCCAACTGACTCAAATGACCCAGGTATTTTTAACGCTCCAGACACCTTCCAACGGGTGATGGACAAAATTATGGGAGTCTTAAAGATGAGTTGTGTTTTTGTTTACCCTTAAAAATATAATTTTTCTCAAAAACGTTCACCCAACATTTAGCGCACCTGGAAGAGGTTTTAGAGGTTAGCCTGAGACCAGTTAAAATCAAGACTAGCAAGTGTAAGTTTTTCAAGTCCCAGATGGAGTTTCTGAGACACATTGTTGACACTCATGATATATGATCACAGCCTCAAAACCTTGATGCCATTAATCACATGCAAGAGCCTGAGAGTAAGCGAGATAATCAATTATTTTTTGGAATGATCAAGTACTACCATCAATCTATAAAGGGATTTGCAAACTGCCAAGCCCTTTCTGCATCTACTTTAGGGAGGAATCAACATCCAATAGTCTTGATAATGCAAAGACTCTTTCAACCGACTTTGAGAAACCTTGATGTAAGCTTTCATTATTATATATCCCAACTTTAATCAGCCTTTCATAGTGCAATACAAAGCATCCCTCACCACTGTAAAAGCAGTAATCTCTCAGATAGGGGATGATGGAGAGGATCACCTAGTGGCCTTCTGCAGTCATGTCTTGGACAAGCATGAATGTAATTACATGGTAACTAAATGAGAATGCTTAGATAACATATATGCCTTTAAACAATTTTGTGTTTACATACATGAGACTAAGTCCTTAGTTGTCACTAATCATGCTTTCTTGCGATGTATTTATAACCTTAAGAAACCCAAAGGATGGTTAGCAATATGGGCCTTAAAAACAGGATACAATAATGTGATAGTACATCACTCAAGACTTACCCATCAAATGTTGATGGACTCTTGCAGCTGCCTGTTGTAACATCAATATCTCTTTTGCATATAATTTATACAAAAAAATGAAAGTAAAAAATTTCAAAAATGAAAAGCATGATATCCGTTGCGCACTAAATTGACTATTAAAGACACTAAAATTCCGGACAGGCAATTGTATAAAGTTGTGGGGATTATAAAAGGCTATACCTCCACCTTCAGCTTGCCCATAATAATCATGCTAGCACATTACTTCATGGGGCATGGAGGTCTACTTAAAACCTTAAAGCCAATTCAACAGGGGTACTATTAGGTACTCTCAAGAAATTACATTCAAGATGTTTATTTAAAATGCCACAAAGTGCTAAGCCCATTAGCCCTATAAGCCCATTACTAGCTATTAGTTGGTCAAGCCTAATTGGTCTTGGCACACATTGTCTATAGATATCATAAAACCTTTCCCTGATAGCGCCCTCAACTCCAAATACATCATAGTAGTAATCAATCACCTTACTAAGTGGGTTTGAAGCTAACTCATAAGAGAATTTGGAGCAATATCTACCACTAAATTTATAAAGAAACAGGTACTCCACTGAAATTGTTATCCAAAAGTTATCCTCACAAAAATGATATGGAGTTCACCTCTATAGTTTTTACTGAGCTGAATGGCTAATGGGATATTAGCGGAGCTCTTGCCATCCCTTTTAATGATCACAATTGCACATGAATCTTATAAGGTTAGGAATTATGAGATTGTGTGTATCAATAGTTGCAATTCTGTTATTCTGAGTAGGATTTCCTATTCAGGTTAATAGCGGAATATATTTAAATAAATCAGTTCGCCTGATTGGTTGTTCACTCTGAGGTTCCCCTCCATTTCTCCTCTGAGTTTCCTGGTTGCCATCAATTTGGGAGGTTTTTGCGCCCCTCATTATCCACAATTCTTCTAGCCTTTTTTGGAAGTATTTCAAAGTGATTTCAACCCTGATGGGCCCTCACTTTGGAATTCTATTCCAACTTTGAGTTCACCTCTTCCAATAAAGGCCACTCTTTGCTAATTCATTTTATTTAAATTTAATTTATTTGATGAGAGTTATGGGCCAGCAGATGCCATTGCTCCAGGGAAAGGGGTGGATGCGCTGGGCTCCTTTTTGGAGAGGTCTTGCCCTGGTTGGTGGAGCCAGAGTGTCCCAATGTGACAGAGGCCAGTTGGCCGCACCTCAGCCTGTTGACCTCATGAGCAGATAGAGGTTTTGGGAGGGACCTCTGCCTGGGGTCTGAGGTGACATAGGCCAGTGCACCGCACCTCAGCTCAGCGTGCCCGGCAAGGCCATCCAATTGGACAGGACCAATTGGAGTTGGTACAGTCATAATTGAGGGTAAGTGGTGTAGGGCCAGTGGCGGAATGGGCCTTGGGAGCCCAGTCTTGACATAATTCCAAAGTCACCCTTCCTTGGCGGGCTGTGAATTTCAGGCAGCCTACAAGATGGCCGCGGTCAATGTCCCAAGAATCGCTGCATGCTATCGGTTCCTTTCATTGGTTTATGGGGCCTTCCAACGAAGGGGATGAGGAGCTTGGGGGGTGGGCTGGACTGCTGGTGGTAGATGGCCTCTTGTGCCTGCCAGGAGACTCCAGAGAACCTGTTGATTTGATCTGGGGGCTCTGGATTTCCGGGTGACACCCCAAGTTGCTCATAAAAAAGGTCCTCTGTCAAAAAATTCATTGGTTGCTGTACGCCTGCCTTTCTGGTTCAGGTACGAGTCCTCTGGTATTTCCTTTTTAGGAAAGGGTAGTGTAATGATCACGATCACACATAAATCCTATAAGGTTAAGAATTATTAGATTTGTGTGTGTCAATAGTTGCAATTCTATTGTTCTGAGTAGTATTTTCTTATTTGGGTTGATAATGGAATAAATTTAAATAAATCGGTTTGCCTGATTGGTTGTTCATTCTGAGGTTCCCCTCCATTTCTCCACCGAGTTGCCTGGTTGCCATCAATTCTGAAGGCTTTTGCTCCTTTCATTAACCATAATTTTTCTAGCCTTTTTTGGAAGTATTTCAAAGTGAGTTCAAGCCCCAATGGGCCCTCATTTTGGAATTCTATTCCAACTTTGAGTTCACCTCTTCCAATAAAGGCCGCTTTTTGCTAATTCATTTTATTTAAATTTAATTTAATGCGAGTTATGGGCCAGCAGATGGCGGTGCTCCAGGGAAAGGGGGTGGATGCACCGGGCTCCTTTTTTGGGGAGGTCTTGCCCTGGTTGGTGGAGCCAGAGTGGCTCAATGTGACAGAGGCTGGTTTGCCGCACCTCAGCCTGTTGACCCCATGAGCAGATAGAGGTTTTGGGAGGGACCTCTGCCCGGGGTCCAAGGTGACAGAGGCCAGTGCACCGCACCTTGGCACGGCATGCCTGGCAAGGCCGTCCAATTGGATAGGACCAATCAAAGTTGGTACGGCCATATTTAAGGGTGAGTGGTGTAGGGCCAGTGGCAGACTGGGCCTTGGGAGCCCAGTCTTGACATCCCTTACCATTTTGAATTAATTTTGTTTTTTAGATTAACCAACAGTACCTTAGTACAAGACTTTTGAAAATTTGGCAGAAATTTCCCCATCTCAATGGCCATATATTTTAATCAACTGTTTTTCTTACAATATCAGTTACTACACTGGTATGGGATATTCACCCTTCCAGCTTTTGTATGGTCAACAACCTGTGCTACTTCTTTTACTACATTCCATCATTACTTATAAGGACAAAATTTAATCAATCAAATATTTTTTAGCTGGTGAAACCCTAACTAAGATTCAGACTGAGGCCTATGGATCATCCTTGAATAGGAAACTAATCAAAAGTAAAGGATGACTTGCACCAGTCCACAGTGCTGAGCTTTGCAGTTGGAAATCGTTTTGCTTACTGTGAGACTTATGAATTTGGTAGGATTTATAAGTTGTTTGACTTTTATAAATGACCTTACATTGTAATTGTCTGGGTCGCTGAAAAGCATACACTATATGGAGTTTGACTGAAGGGAGAATAGTTAATCACGGTCATCCCAATTCTGTTTGACCATAACATGAACTGTAAAATCATCCCTTGAGAATCAAGTGATAAATCAAGTCAAGGGGGGAAGTGTTAAGTAAAAAATTGACTTGTATCTGATTTGCAAATCAAAATCACAATATGATCCTAACTCTGCAATAAAAAAATTGTCCTAAAATAGGTTGCAATATAGTTGACCATGTGCTTGCCATTCAAACCCTTCCTTGATGAGAGTATAGTCCATAAATACATTACAATAGTTGATGATTCTCATCACTAGAGCTCTATGTTCCTTGAGTAAGTGATTTAACTATATGTATAATTTGCTTATTATAAAAAAGGATTGTTCTTATTGCTATATTTATGGGCTATTTTTAAATTAGTTTAGCCTACTGCGTAGATTTTTGTAGTGTAGGCCAAGAAGTTTTCCTGGACAACTATTGACCTGTGCACATAGTGTGACGAAGAAACTTGCACTACACATGGTGTGTTTGCATTACCAAATTATTAGGATACTGTTTGTTTGCAACATTTCTTATTTATTGATAAAATAAGATTAATTCTGGGGTTTTGCAACTCGCTTACCAATTTTTCTTTTTTCCACTTCATGTCTTCTTAATTCAAAAAATAAAAAATAGCTAGTTTCATGAGGCACAAACACTTAATTTGAGAGTTCAACCTCACTTTAAACATCATTTTGGTGTCATAATCAGCATCAAACCTAAAGCTAGATGGCAATCAGAAACTGGGATATTTCTTTTTAATACAACATTTTAAACTACATGTTCTGCCAGAATGCCACCTATTTCCACTTTTGCAAACCTCAGTGATCATTTTAGGTCCTGCTTTTTAAATAATCAGCACCAGAGGGAGCTGGTGAATGATGACTTACTCTGGATTTGAAATTATCATCAGCACAAAATCATGGTGGCCTCCCCCTCACCAGGGATTATGTTGGCACCATGGGAACCTGGTTCATCAGGGCTCCCCACCCCACGGTCAGCCCACATATTGTAAGTCCTGTGGAGCACCCCCTGTGTCTCAATAGGCAGCGATATCCCATCAGAACCAAGAAAGGGGTCAAAAAGGATGCTCACCCTCTCATCTAGCAGGGCGATTTATCCCATGTTGTTAAAAGGTGGGTGGCAGCCTACCCCTGAAGGTTCTCTCTGTACCTCCTCTTCTCACCAACAAGGAGTTGATGAATAAGATCAAGGGGGTATGTCAGGAGGTAGAGATCAGAAGCCATCGCCAACTGGCCAAGTTCAGCTTCACAGTTGCCAGAAGTCATACACCCTAGTTCAAGTCCTGTTTCTAATAGAAAGGTGATGAATGATAAGATAAAATTCTATGAATTGACGTCAGACTTTAAATCGTCTCTCTGATTTCTCTCCACACCTCCAGTGAAGTTGAGTCTAACAACAAGTTTAGGTGAGCCAACCCTGTTTGATCCAAAATATGATCGTCCCTACTTGCCCTGGCCTTGGGCGCTCCCTGTAGCATCATGAAAATTATCACTGTCTCTTAAGGCAGAAAGACACTTCAAAAAAGTTTGATAAAAAATGTAATTAATTTCAGCTGGTTAGGTCAGATCCTAATCAACGTTATTAGCTAATTATTTCATTGTCTCGCCATTGCTTAAATTAATGATGTTCCCCCAGGCGTTAATACCTTTTTTTCAGATTCCTCATGTAGTGAGCTTATAAGGTGGCAGTCCCCAACAGGTACTGCTATCACTCTGATTTCTATATTTTCTTCCCTTATTTCATTATATATTAAATCCTCTGATTTACCCTACTTAAATAATTAAGTGATTATCAATACTATTTTTCCAACTACTTGGTCCAATTTTGGGATTACCTGGCAGGTGTTAGTACTTTCTCTGCTCACATAATACCAGACTTTGTAGATGGCATTACCTGAAAATGCTGGCTGCGACTCTGGGTGGTAACTCATCATGAGTGGCAGTACAGCCTTAATTATATCAGCAAGCTCCATGACATAATGGAATGACCTTATTCTTGTCCTTCTCCGCCCTCCATTATAAGTGAAGTGATGCATTGGTTTTAATTTATAAACAGAGCGTTTTACTTTGAGTAAGGAGGTAGTGTCTGGAGGGTTTCCTTATTTTTTGAGTCAAAGTTTTTATGTCACAGTTAAGGATTATCTTCTGACCCAAATAACTTCTCCCTATTTTCCAGATCCAAGAATAAAAGTAGTTTTCTCTTTTAGCTACCCACAGCATGCCCATCTTGGCCAGGTATAAAGCATGGTGTGGTGACTATTCCAGCTCCCTTTCCACTCCCTCTCAGGCAGCAGTAATGTGTTCAGGTAGGTTAACCCCTTCTGTTGAGTGTGACGCCTCTATTAACCATATGGTTCAAATCGATTGGTGTCTGTGTTGTCTGCATTACAACATGAAGAGGTTGAGGTGATCCATTTAGAAGTTTATAATGTTCCTTCCCTTGAAGCTAGTCCAATAGACATTCCAGTGGTTATTCCTTTTATCCAATTCTGTCCCATGAGGTTGCAAATAAACAATTTGTGCTTACTTTTTGTTGCATGTTGAGATTCAGTTGGAATTTCATATGGTATCCGTTGAAGTTCTCTTGGATACAGGTACAGCTGAAAGCTTTATGATCTCAAAGGTTTCTCAGGACCTTAATCTAGATCGTGATCTAGATCGTGATTTAGGATCTTTGGTGTTATGTGCTTTTTCAGCCCTATGACTTGTTATTCGGTAAGACTTACTGTCTCCTCCGTGTAACAGTTCAGCTTCTGTAACTGATTTACTGCTGTACCAGAATTGTTGTTTACAGTCATGCTGGGGGTAAATTGGTGGTGTCAGTAACAGGCAAGTATCATCATGAAGCTGCATCACTTGTCTTTTGAGAATTGCTCACTTAAGTGGTGAGTTCTCACTCATTAATACACTCTTCCCTACTGGAGTTGTGGGTTCTAACGCAGCAATTCCCTCCTCTACCAATTTATCTCATGATTTCCCTTCTGTGTTGCTGAAGTATAAGGACATTTATAATGTGAACAGAGCCAATTGCCTTCCATCTCACTCTGAGTATGATCTGGTCTTCCATCTGACAGTAGATCTAGTTAACATTAAATTTCCTCTATACCCCAATTCTGAGCAGTAATATAAGGCTCTGGAGGTGTATATGGATTACATGCTTCAGAAAGTGTGGGTAAATTTATACCTTTTCCTATTGCTTCCCCATCGTTGTTTCTCAAAAAGCTAATGGTACGTTGCGCGCTTTTGTGGACTGTTGGGCCACCAGGGAGAATCATTGGCAGCACAATCATCTGAAGGCAGGGCTTCGAAGTTAGCAGCCTTAAACAAGATGTTTTCCATTAAAATGAAGTAAAATAAAATAAGAGATCTGCTGAGAAGTATTTTGTTTATAATCTAGCACTATTTATAGTACTTCAAAATATAAGGATAGGAATGGGGATATTTAAGTAGTGTCATGAGACCTGTAGGAAAGTCCTGATACTAGGATATGTGGGAATAGATAAAGAGAGGATAAAGATTAGATAACAAATAGGCAGTGTACATTTTTCCCAGATTCAGCATAATTCAGGAAAAGCCCCAATTTCAGTATTCTAGTTGAATCAAAATCCATTCTCAAATTATTGGGCCATCTGCAAATTATGCCCTTTAAATGATTATATCTATTTTCCCCCTGGACAAGGCTTTCACCTAATCCAGTGAGAATCCCAACAACGCCCTCCCCAAGCCTTGTCCTAGGGGAGTAAATTGTGATCAGAGGGTTATAGTAAATGAGGGCTCAAGCTCAGGAAGAGTACTGAGCCGTGTGCTTGATGCAGACCAGGTTAGTGATGCCAGTGCTGAAATTGTGGAAGTAGTGGTAGGCCTCAAGCTGCCATTTGGCTTTAAGATAATTCGCCTTGAGGTTTTTTAACTCTAGCCTAAGTTGTGAGTTGTTGATTATGAGCATTTCAATCTGGTCATTCTTTTCCCAGATTTCTAACTGCAGGCTGACTAGCAGCCTTTGATACTGCATAATTTCTGACTTGGAGGCCTTCAACTCTACCTTCATCTGTGCTATTCGTTTGCATGTCTCCTGCGCCATCTTGGCTATGTGGGTCTCAGCCTCTTCAAGCTTTAGGTTCATCTCATTTGCCATTTGAACCTGTTATGTTGCAATCACCTTATCTGCTAGTAGTTTCAGGTAAGGCTCAGAGAAAAAGTCTTCAAAGGGGTTAGCGTGGGAAAGTGACCCCACGAGCTTATAAATTGACCAGGTGACGGTAGGATGTGGTCCCCTGCAGTTTCTGATAGGGAGGCCTCTTTAAGTGACACCGAGTCACCATCTTGGGATTGGGGCGAGCAAATCCCACTTGTGACTGAAAGTGAACCATGCGACAAGGCTCAAGAGGAAAATGCAAAGTGGGCTGAAAGGTCAGCATCAGTAATGGAAGAGAATTCAGCCAGCTTTTTGAGCTTCGCTTCTTTAGAAATCTCGTTTTCATTGGGATTGATGCTATCCCAATTGGAGAGTTGAACCGGGGTATCTAGATTTTTTATTTTAGTAATATCTGGTCCAATCTTTGGAGGGGAGCCATCAAAGTCAGAAAGTAGTAGCATTGCCAAAAAGGAGTCATTTAGCTTCGCTTAACTTGACTCAAATTGTTGCTGGGATTGGCGCTATCCAAATCTGAGGGCCAAATCAGGTAATCCAGAATTTTCACTTTAGTAATTTGTGGCCCAATTTTGGGAGGGGCGCCATTGAAGTTGGAAAGTGATAGGATTATTGGAAAGGGGTTATTGAGCTTCACTTTTTCAGGACCTGTTTTTCATAGGGATCAGCGTTCCTCTTGGTAATATCTGGTCTGATTTTTGGAGGGGCGCTGTTGAAGTCAGAAAGTGGTAGCGTAGCAGGGAAAGAGTCATCAAGCTTATTCCCAATGGTGCAAAGGTAAGTTCCAGGTATTTTGCCTGGTGTTCAAATTGCATTGACACTGATTGCTTTTTGGGCTTCCCAAAAATTCCTGCATCTTGCTGTCTTCATTATTTTGGAAGCTAATTCTTGACTTGTTGGCCCAATTTGATTGGTCCAATTTCTCAGATGATGCTTGTTCAAATTGATGTTTCGCACTTTTAACTCTTAACACTCAATAAAATTTGTTCTGATTTCTTTCACTAAATCAGACTGGAAAATGACATCATTGCAGAAAACAGGTTTAGGTTGCCTAAATAAATGTTACTATTAGTATAAAATCATTTATTATTTTTAAATTCTGAGTATTCAAGTTTGTTTGATCTTTGCTCTTTGACTGGAGTATAAGCATCAATTTGGTCAGTTTTTTTTATAATTCTTCACTTCAGTGAGAAATCTAAAGAGTTTCTCCTCATAATTAGAAACCCATATTATAGGACAGTAGTCATTTCTCTGCGTGATATATTCCCAAGCATCTCTTTGGTCGTTGTCCCATTCTTCCTTGCTATATTTCGCTTCCTGGATATAGTAAAGTATTGCCTTTTTCAATCTCTTTACTTTATGATGGTGGATATATTGCTCTTTGACATCTGTTTCGATTATTTCAGGCATATACAATAAATCAAGTAAGGTCTTGAGTTGGCCTGGTGTTTTGAACTGAATAGGACCTTCTTATCTAGGACACGTAAAGCTCTTCTTAGTAAAATCACTTCCCACAGTGATTGCATCTCGGCCATTCCAGTGTAGGTAAGCCAAAAGGTCAGGGTTCAGAGTACCTACTGAGGATTGAAAACTTTTATTGTCCAATGTTGAGGCTATATCCTCATGGTGCAACTTGGAAGTGACCTGGCAGAAAGCACCATTTTGTTGGGCCACCAGGGAGAATCATTGGTGGTATGATCATCTAAATGGTGGGCTTCAAAGTTAGCAGCCTTGGACGAGATGTTTTCCATCAAAATGAAGTAAAATAAAATAAGAGATCTGCTGATAAGTATTTTATTTAAAATAATCTAGCACTATTTATAGTGCTTTAAAATATAAGGATAGAAATAGGGATATTTAAGGGTAGTGTCATGGGACCTGTAGGAAAGTCCCAATACTAGGATATGTGGGAATAGATAAAGAGTGGATAGATATTAGATAACAAATATGAAATATACATTTCCCCCGAATTCAGCATAATTTGGGAAACCCCCAATTTTGTATTCTAGTTGAATTGAACTCCATTCTCAAATTATTGAGCCATTTGCAAATTATGTCCTTTATATGATTATATCGATCTTCCCCCTGGACAAGGCTTTCACCTAATCCAGGGAGAATACCAACATGGACTACAACCATTTAAGTAATATTATGGTGTATGATAACTATCCCCTTCCCCTTAAATAAACTATTAGTCAGGCGATAGCCAAATCTGAAGTTTTCTCTAAGATGGACCTAGTGAACACCTTTAATTAAAGTTGGTTAGCTGAGGGGCAGGAGTGGCTTATGACCATTTAGACTAGAAGTTAATTTCTAATTTTGCATTATACCCTTTGGTTTCAAGAATGAGCCCACCACATTCCAGTATATGATTGATGATGTGCTATGCAATCTTAACTTCACTTGTGCGGTGACATATAATGATGATATCCTGGTGCACTCTCCCATCACGAATAGCATATAAGGGCCTAAAAGTGGTACTGGCTACTCTGCAGAAAGTCAACCTTTATATTAATTCTTCAAACTGTGGTTATTAAGGAGGAAGTTACTTCTTGGTTAACCTGGTCCTGAAGAAAAGGTATGCCATTCCCTTAATAAACTCAAAGCCATTATTCTTTGGCTAACACCCACCACGAAGAAACAGCTGAAATTTTTGTTGGGTATAATTATCTTTTTTAGAAATTCTATTTCACGCTTTCTAAGTTTGTAAAGGCTTTTATCCCCTGACAATGTACAACGTCTCCTTTAAATGGACTGAAGAATGCCAATGCGCTTTCAAGGTGATCAAGGAAGCCTGTGTGACACATCCTTCTCATAAGAAAGATGATCCAACCAAGCCTTTGATAGTGGCATGTGATGCCTCTGAAAATGCAGTGGGGGCTGTCTTTCTTCATGTATACGATGAGGTGGAGCATCCTGTCACTTACTTCTCAATTAAGTGTTCATCAGATGAATCCTGGGCCGGTTATGATAAGGAGCTTTCTGTGGTGTCATGATCACTCACACACTGGCGGTATCTTCTTCAAGGGGCATGACATGAAGTGGTTGTTAGGATGGACCACCAGGCCCTTATATATTTCCAGAAGCAACAAAAGTTGGCTCATCATCAGGCCCAGATGTTTCGCGATTTGGGTAGCTTCCATTTCAGGTATTAATTCATTAAGGGTGACTTGAACATTATCACTAACCTTTTAAGTCATCAATCTTCTTTGAACCTTATATTAAAACTCCCAAGGATTAGTAACAGTGATTTCCCTGTCCAGATCCTGTAAATTGATTATGTCACACTTTCTGGGGCTGAATGGGCTCTAGATTTGCCATTGGTTTCTTGTACACTGTCTGAGCAAACAATCTGCTTGGAGGGGCTGGAGCTGACTGTTCAGCTGGTACTGCCAGCTCATAAGCGGGCCCAATAAGCACTTAATGAGGGGATTATCTTGTTAAGGAGTAGGGTTTGTGTTCATTTTCAACTTCGTGGTGAAGTATCTTCACCCACTATGACCCCCAGCAGTGGAGTACCCAAGGAATAAAAAGCGCTTTGATCTGGTAAAGTGGACGTTCAACTGACTAGGTATCTCTAAGGATATCTCAGATTGGATCACTAATTACATGATGTGCACGCGGAAAAAATTATATGATCAGGTAAAATTAGTCTTCTTCATCCCCTGCAGCAGGAAGAGAGCCTGTGAACCTCATTGTCCATTGATTTTATTTTTAAGCTTCCAAGTTACAATAAATTTAACACAAACATGCTGTTCATTGATTGTTTAACTTAATTTCCCTCTTTATTCCCTGTATGTCAACCATCACCTCAGAGTAAAAGGCCAGGCTTTTTGTTCAACATGTTTTCTCCTTGTTTGCTCTACCACATGAGGTGGTAAATGACTGGGGCCCCAGTTCACCACCTAGTTTTGGACTGTTCTTCTTGTCAATCTAAAGATCAAACCGTGCTGTTCCTTTTCATACCATCCTCAATCTGACAGACAGATGGAGAGGGTCAACCAGATCCTCTATTAGTACCTTCACTAGCTTGCCTTTGCTTTGCAGTCTATCTGAGCTGTGTCTTTCTCTGGAGCAGTTTGAATACAATAATGCCACCAACGCGTTGACCAGCTTTTCCCCTATGAAGCCACCCTAAGTTATAACCTCTTTCCTTGTTGGACCTTGCCTGTGGCCAGAAGTCCCTGCCTCCAAGGGCATGTGCAGCAAATATGGAGTATGAGATCCCTGGTTTAGGAGCACTTAACTAAGGCAATTGATTATTACAAGCATTTTACTGAAAAACGCCTCCCTACCCATGAGATGAAGGCGGGTTCTTAGTACTCTGGGCAAATGTTATCTGCATATGAAGGTTCCCTCTCAGAAGTTTGTAAGAAAATTCTCTGGACCTCACTTGGTGGTGGAAGTTTTTGGGGAATGGGGTCTTCCAGTTGGTCCTTCACACTCATTGGAAGCAGCATCTCATCTTCCATGCTTCCCATTTGTCCCCTTTTAGGGTGAAGGAACCTGTAGTGCTTGAACCAGTCATGGTGTAAGATACTAAAGAGTTTGAGGTATAGGCCATTCTGGCTTTATAGAAATTATGACATTCAGTGCAGTAAATGGTTACCTGGAAGATTTTTTTCCTACAATAACAGCTGGGTAAGTTCTGGCGATTATGTACATTTCCATGAGATGGTGGAGGCCTTCCACATAGCATGCTATATAGCTCCTTGTCCTCCCCCAGAAGGTTGCCTCCCTCCTAGCCATTAAAAACCAAAGGCGCATCAGAACTTTATTCTCACGCAGTTTCCTGGTGGAGATGCCCCACTGTTCAAAAGGAGATAGGATAATGTAAGCCCTGGTGAGCACCACTTGTGTCTCAATAGGCAGAGATATCCCTTCAGAACCAAGAAGGGACCAAAAAAGCTTCTCACCATCTTACCAAGCAAGATGACTTAGCATATGTTGTTGCTGAGAGATGGGTTATAGCCTACCCTGAAGATTTTCACTTTTCCTTTCTCCTCACCACCAATTAGTTGGTGGAGAATATCAAGAGGTGTGTCAGGAGGTGGTAGTGGCCAAAAGCCATTGCCAAGAGGTCAAGTGCAGCTCCACACATTTTAATAGTTCAAATCCCCCTAGCTTAAGTCATATTTCTAATAATAAGGCGATGATGAACAAAATCAGATTAATTAGATTAACCTCAGACTCAAATTTTCTCTTTAATTTTTCTTCTGGCCACCAGTGAAGGTGAGTCTGACCCAACAGGCTCAGTGAGATGAGTTCATTTAATTTACAATGGGACAGTCCTTACCTGCCATGACCTTGGGTACGCCCTGTAAGCCATCACGCAAATTGTTGCTGGCGTGTGAGACATAATTGCACTATAGAATCTTAGTAAACTTTTTAATAATGATCTGGCTGGTCAGGCTAAGTCTAAATCAACATTGTTAGCCAATTAGTGCGTTGTCTCACCATTGCTTAAATCAGAATATGTTCCTCAGGCGTTAATACCTTTTTGCATATTCCTCATGCAGTGAGCTTATAAGGTGGCAGTCCCCAACAGGTAATGTTTTTGCTCCATTTTCTATATTTCGTCCCCTATTTTATTATAATAAAATCCTCTGATTTACCCAATACTTGATTAAATTAAGGAATTCGCAATACTATCTTCCAGCTATGTGGTTAAATTTTAGTATTACCTGGCAGGTTAGTACTCTCTTTACACACATTAAATCAGGCTTTGTGGATGGATGTACCATTGGTATTCTGGCTGTTTCTCAAAATGGTAACTCATCCTGAGTGGCAGTACAGCCTTGATTATATCAGCATGCTCCCTGAAACCCAGCATGGGATAGCCATCCATACATGCTAGATCATGAACCCTCTCATGTTTTTCTGAGGAAGGCACCTTCCCAGTTGAGTTAAGAAGACCATCACCAGTGAGAGCATAAAAAGGGAGAGCATCCTAGCCATGCGCTGGGTGTGCTTCCCCCTCACCAGGTGGACTTTCCAAAGAAGTCCAGGTGCCAGCTAGCTTTTGGTTTTGGTTTATTCACCATGAGAGGCTCAGAATCTAATTCTTAGTGGATTTCCTTAGGGCTGAGGGTAACTCACCCCAGAAAGCCCTTGTTGTGGCCACCTCCTGCTTTAGGACACCCTCTTATGAGGGGCTCCTTCTTAGCAGGGGTGATGTAATGTTGGGTTGAACCAATTACTATATTCTGACTAAGGATTTGGAAGTCTAAGCCTGATTCAAAACTTTTGCGGGTTTTTTTGGCTTAGGTTAGCCTTGATGCTGAGATGTGCCCCTCCTGAGCTATTATTTAGTCTTGTCAGAGCTTAAAATGGTGCAGGAGAGGCTCCATTGGAGGGCAACTTTAAAGGTCAAACCTTCGCAAATTCTGAACTTTGTTCATTTTTATTACTCTCTGTACCCACCCTAGCTTGGATTTCTCTTGTGGCTTTTGAGGCCATCCTTACCTTTTCTTATCTAGAATTCTGCTATATATCAGGTTTTGTAATGTCAACAAATACTCAAATTTTTTAGGCTTGATTTACCCTTATTATTCTATCTTTTTCTTTGGTGCCTGTGTTAAATTATCAGCTTCTGTTTGTTCATGACATTCTTATTTGATAACAGATAAAATAAGGTTAATTCTGAAGCTTGAAATATGACTAGCCCGTTTCCAATTTTTTTCTTGCTTTGAGTTTTGGTGATACAGAGGTTTGTTTAATTTGTTGCATGAGGTTTTAACACTCACGTAAAGAGTTTAATCTTGTGTTTGACATTATTTTGGCTTCATCAATAAAGCTGAACCTAAGGCAAGATAGCAAATGGAAACATTGATGTTTTTTTTGTTATACTGCTTTACAAAATGCTTATATCTTCTCATATGTTGGTATTCTCTTACATTAAACTGTCACATCAGAAAATCTCAATTTTTCAACTCCATAATAAAAATGATTATTTAGTGCACCAACAAGCAACCAAAGTAGCCTAAATGAGTAGGGAGAGGTTTAAGGCACTACAGCGCCAAACATTGCTATTAGAATTTCATGAGAAATTGCAATATTCATGCACTACAATGGCTACAAAATTTTTAGTTTTGTGGCTATAGCGAAGATGTAAACAAGGCAACAAAGTTTTATTAGTTTCTCTGCAACAATAAATTTCAATCAGAATATGGAACTTTGTTATGAATTGACCAAAATCAAGATAAGTGAGACAAAGATAGTAGCACTCTATTAGTTAGAAATGAGGGATATTTATAGGGATAGATTAGGTAGTACTTTGTGAGAACTTTTGTGCTTCAACCAAGGTAAGATCATTCCTAATAGATGACTGGTATTGCTATTTATTATTAATATACTTGAGATGGTCAGATCTGATAATGTTCTTATTAGATGAGATCGACCTTCATGTGGAGGGCTTAACCTCTTCAGCTTGCTTAGCCCCTTTAGATTGTTTAGCCTCATCCTTCAGAGGAGGCTGATAACTCCCAAGGGTCAATTGTCAGTCTATCTGAGAATTGGATATCTCTGGAGGATTTTTTATGATTTTATTAGACCAGGACACTGGATCTCAATCTTAATTATACTCAGTCATTGCAGTAGTATCTCCAACAATGCCCCCCCTCAAGATCTTTCCTAGGGGGCACTTACTTATGAAGAAACCTACTATGAACTCTATTGATAACAGTCCCAGTATCAATAGCTGAAATGTAGTATTCAATATTCCAACAATAATTAATATGGTAAGGACTGGCCCATAAGGTATCAAGTTTGTGAATCCGTCCTCCAGGTCTATGATGATAAAAGAGTACAAGGTCCCCAATTTGATATTCAGGTAACGTAGGTCAACTAGCATTGGTTCTAGTTCCCTCTTTTAAGGTTGTAGCAGCAAGAGAATTCTAGGCTAAGGCTTGTACTCGAATGATTTTATCAGCTATTCTCCTCATAGCTAAATCAGTGGTTTTTGGGGTTGCAGCATCAAGTATAGGTTGTACTTTTGAGGGTAAAATAGGATCCTGACTGTAAAGAGCCTTGAAGGGAGACATTCTAATTATACGATGGTAGCTAACCCTACAGGCTAACATTGCACTAGGTAAGTAGATACCATCTACTAGGATCATTGGAAGCCATCTTTCAAATAATGGCTACAAGGGTACCATTTGAACATTTGACCGCACAATTAGTGGAAGGATTGTAAGGGGTTGTAAATGGCTGATAGGTACCATCAATTTAGTAAGCTCAGATACCACCTGTGAAACAAAGTTGGTCCCATTATCAGATAATGGAATTTTTGGGCTACCATACCGTGTGAATACTTGCTTAAAAAGGAAGAATGCAGTAGACTTAGAAGTGACAGTGGAAACAGAAATAGCTTTAATCAATTTGGTAAAATGGTCAATAGCTAGTATAATATAACAATGTCCATGAGTAGCAGTAGGGATAGGGCTTACCACATTAATACTCACAGTGGAAAAGTTTCTGAAGGTCCCACAATTATGCGTTGGTAATTTGGATATCTACCACGCTGTTGTTGGCAAGAGAGACAAGTCTATAACATATCGTGCACAGTTTATAGCATGTTATCCCAGTAACAATGATTTTTCAACCACTGTAAAGTCTTAGCAAGAGCTTCATGCCCTAAAGTTTGATGAGCCTCCATAATAGTATCAGTCCTCACAGAAGGCCAAATAAAAGGCAGCCATCTAGATCCCAACTTATTATATATAGAATCTTCTTTAATTTGAGTTTTCTTGGTTAAGGATTGTAGCTTTGATATAACGTCCTTAGATTCATGATACCTGAGATCAGGTCTGCCAATCAGATCATAGATACGATCTTCTTTAGCAGTAAATAAAGTTATTATAGGTAATCAAGAAAATCCATCAGCATTTTGGTGTATAGCTCCAGCACAATGTTGAATTGTAAAGTCATAATTCTGGAGTTTTAACGCCCATATAGCTAATTGTCTATCAGGACCCTTCATTTGTTGTAACTATTACAAGTAATCACGATCTGTGATGATAGTGAAATGTTTGCCATAGAAATAAGGGAAAAATTCTTGATGGTGGATAAGACTGCAAGACATTACCTCTCATAATGAATAATTGTGTTCTGCCTTGTAAAGGGTTTTACTATAATAAGCAATGGGATGATCAACCAAGTTGGAATCATTTTGAGCCATAATAGACCCAATAACTACACCACTGGCATCAGAATCTAATATAAAGGGTTTTGAAAAATCAGGATGGGCTAAAATTGGGGCACTTGTTAAAGCTTGTTGCAAAAGATCGAAAGCTTGCTGCTGCAATTCTTCTCATAAGAAAGGAACTTCCTTGTACAATGAATAAACTAAAGGCTACGTAATCTCAGCAAATGGGGATAAATTGTTGGTAATAGCCAACTATCCCTAAAAATACTTGAATATCGCGCAAGCTTTTAGGAACAGGCATGTATGATTTAGCTTGTATCTTATTAGATAAAGATAAAATCCCATCACAATTAACTTTATGGCCAAAGAATTCCATCTCAGTTTTGTAAAAAACATACTTAGATGGTTTTAGATTAAGCAAAGCGCGGTGCATTCAACCAAAAACTACCTTAAAATGATTCAAATGCTCGTTAAAAGTGTGAGATAGAACAGTTACATTACTTAAATAAACCAAAACGCAGAAAAGTTTCAAATCATCAAATAAACCATCCATGGCTCTTTGAAAAGTAGCAGGGGTATTACAAAGCCCCTGCGGCATACAAGTAGGTTCAAATAACACCTCACTAGAAATCAAGGCGCATTTTTGACGGTCTTCTAGAGCCAGGTCAACTTGCAAGTACCCACTAGCCAGGTCCATGGCTGAGAATAACTGTGACCTAGACAATAGTCTTAATGGATTATCAATACGATGTAGAGGATAAAAATTATTTTGGGTAACAGCATTAAGCCGACAATAGTCCATAACCACTCTATGACTATCTTTTTTTGGATGAGAAGTAGAGGAGAAGCCCATGGACTTTATGAAGGCGTTAGTAGCCCCGCATCAAGGAGTTGTTTCAATTCCACTGAGACCTGAGCCTCCTCAATTTTAGATTTGCAATAATGCCGAGATTAAATAGGGGATTAGCCCTGGTTTTTACCTGATGCTGCACATCATCTGTTAGCCCAAAATCTCTGGGACCCTTGGCAAATATATCCGCATACTCTTCAATTAGAGACTAAGCTTCATGCTGTTGTTCTGGAGTAAGTGAATCTCCAAATTTGATGTCAAATCTAGTAACTATAGGTGGTTCTTCCAACCCAAAATCATGTAAATCCCCACATCTTGAGATGGATAAAAATTCATTCACAGGTTTAGGCCGCACATAAGCTATAATTACTTCAATTCAATTGCATAGGTTGAGAGAGGTGAGATTATCTAGTAATAATAGAACAGTTCCATTATAAGCGGGATCAAGAATACCAGGGCAGGTTAAGGCCTCCAAATGAGAGGGATTACTATTACTGGAGATCTCTAATACATGATCAGCTGGCACAAATACTTGTACTTTAGTATCAATTATAACTTGATCTTTTGGAGGAATAGTAATCGAATTGTTAGAGTATAAAGGCATTCCTTCAGAGGCACAAACTGGTGGAGGCGAAAGAATAGTCCTAGGTCCCAAAATTCTGTATTCAAGAAGAGAGATAGAAGTAGGATATTCCTTTAAGCAAACGCGTTGTTTGTTTTGCCTTTTCTATTGGGGACATCTTTCAAAATTAAAGGTA
The DNA here is from genome assembly GCA_022478985.1 of Massospora cicadina. NCBI lineage: Eukaryota > Fungi > Entomophthoromycota > Entomophthoromycetes > Entomophthorales > Entomophthoraceae > Massospora > Massospora cicadina. The sequence continues at coordinate 43,224 of JAKSZP010000630.1, forward strand.
CTCAGTATCCAGTTAAAGAAAGATAATTGTCCTTAAGACCAATTATCGCATCAAAATCAATGAGAAATTTGGTTCCCAAAAGCAAGTCATAGCAGTTATTGTCCAACACTACTGAAGGGGCCAAAAAAACCAACTTTCTAAAATGCATTAATAGAGAAGTATAGCTCCTATGGATTTAATGTATGATTGAACAGCAGTTCATAGTCTTGTGAATGAATTAAGTCCGGCACCACTTTGATTTTCTCATAAGCCTGGACAAGATCACATTTATGGGTGATCCCATATTGATGATAGCTAAAACTTTCAATTTGTGTACTATGACTTCTACCCGGGTCACATCAGTGCTAAAGTTCAGGGTTGAAAAAACTGAGGAACTAAATGGCTAAATTGAATTAGAAGATGAAATGGAAACAAAAGAAGAGAAAGTATCTTTAATGGCTAGGTCATCAGAGATATCAAGTTCACCAGGAGCAGATACCACATAACAATCTTTATGAGCGTTAAAAGATTGCAAAATGAGGCACAGGAGGTAGGTCAGCACAGAGACCTCATGCCCTATGCTGACTCCTCTTTTTTTGACTCTTCAGCTTGTTTCTTCCATCATTGAGTTTCCATAGGATCCACTAGACCGCAATAGCTGCAAGGATCCTTCTTTGATTTAGGTTTGGGACTAGGCGGCATTGCATGGATATAGGAACAAGGGTTACTAGCGGAGGTTGGGTGCACCACACCATTAAGAATCTCCATCAGCGCCTCCTTGATGTTGAGAATAGATATGAAATTTCTTTTAAGAGTTTTTAAATGCAGTAACAACTGATTATAAGAAGCAAACGCACTCATCACAGCGAAATGGCATCATATATGGCAATATGATCACAAGTAGTGAGGGTCTGGGCCTCATAATAAAATCTCTTAGCAAAATCTTTTATTGACTCTCCTCGCTTGATTTTGATGCTCATAAAGGCTTGCTTTTGATTTGATAAGATTTGATCACTCTCAAATTACTTTATTAGGGCGGTTTTCACTTGAGCCCATGTATTGCAAACCTTAAGGTGAAGAACCATGATTTCTTGAGCGAACTGGCTTAGACAAGAAGTAATATGCCGAACTTTCTGTTGATCTGTCACCCCGTCCCTTGCTCACTCATAGATAAATAGAAAAGAATGAATGATACCTTTACCCGGCTCAAACTTATCCTTAAAGGTAGGTTTGAAAGTGTTGGTTCATTGCTCAAGACATGTACGCCTGATACCATGACCAGATCAACTTTGGAGGGTTCAGACTCAGAGATATGGGCTTGAGTGAGAGTTTGGTCAACTTGTCTTAAATGGTGGAGGTCATCCTGTAAATTTTGAACCCATGGTGTATGATGGTCATTTGCAGGCGAGTGATTTAAGTCAGAAATCACAGTGAGCATCTCTTCTTTATTATTCCTAAGTATCTATATTTGACAGTTAATCAATCAATGGAAGCTGTCAACATTGCAAACTGAGTTTCTTGCGTAGTTTGGTTTGTATCGCTAGACAATGAGCATTATCAACGCCATCCAATAAGTTGGTTAGAGAATAATCCAGGTTGGTCAGAAGGCCTTCTAGAGATAAGAAACATCTTTGAGCTATGGCTCCGATTTGGTTTTCTAACGCCTGAACTCTTGATACTAGTAGACTCAAAGGTTCAAAATTGTGAACTGAAAGCATTGATTCAGGGGGACCAGGAGGTCTGGGGGGTCCTTGAAAACCATCGCGACCGGCAGGCCCAGGTAGGCCTTGTTGACCCACAGGGCCTTGAAGACCTCGTTCACCAGGGGGTCACAGGGTTACCAAAGGAGAACTAGGTAATCCCATAGGTCCAGGAGGACCAACAGGACTGGGTCCATCTTCTCAAATAGTATCCACATTTCAGAAAAGTTGTTGAAGTAGCCCGTCAAGCTCAACAAAGCGTTTTCATGTTGAGCCCGCAATTGTCCCAGTTGTTTGGCAATCTCATCTTCAAGGGTAGTGATTTAGTGTAGAATAGGATTGGCGACATCACTAACTTGTTGAGATACTTCTTGGCCTATGTAACCCATAAACCCATTGTCAATTCTCACAATTGGTTATGTATAGCATTGATTTCCCTTCTATATCAAGTACGGCTTCCCAATTATCCTGACCAAAGTTAAAATTCATCTCATAGAAAGAGGATAGCTGAGAATAAAAGTATTGCGCCAGGGTCAACTGGCGTTGGATCTCACGGTGATGTAACCCCAAAATTTGGAGTACGTGAAGAATGGCAGGATGCGCGTACTGCCAGAGGTGCTGCTCTGTTCTAGCCAAACCAACTTCAGTTTGTTGCAAAACCGCTCTGTTGCATAAGTCCATCATATTAGCTGCAACCTTAGATTCTCGTTCTTGGTTAGGATTGGCACCAGGCTGAATAGCCCCCCCCTTATTAAGCCCTTGACCGTTTCTTCCACATATGCAGATTAAAATTGATATTTATCTTGGTCAGGGCCCTCAATGGCCTAGTCCTTTGATGCTCAAAATTGAGTATTACTGATATTAGGGGAAGGCATCTCCCGCCTGTTGGAGTGTACCCATCAGGTGATACTCATTGATTCCTCAGAAGAGGGGCTTTCTTCGCTAGATGTATTCATCATCGTGATATATGTTTTCACCAGGTAGCCTTTAAAGCAGACCTGGCAGGGAGCACCAGCTTGGAATTTTGTGAGTAATTACAATATTCAGGCGCTATGAAGGCTACAAAATTATTAGTTTCATGGCTTTTTAGTGAAGATTTAAACTTGCAATGAAGTTTAGTTTTGCTCTAATAATGGATTATAATTGGAATAAAGAACTTTGTTATGAATTGGTCAAAATTGAGCTACTCAAGATAAAAATAGTGCTACTTTAATAGATAGATATGAGGGATATTTATAGGGATAGATTTGGTAGCTCTTTGTGAGAACTTTTGTGCTTCAACCAAGGTAAGATCATTCCTAATAGATGACTGGTATTGCTATTTATTATTAATACTTGTGATGGTCAAATATGATAATGTTCTTATTAAATGAGATCGACCTTCTTGTGGAGGGCTTAGCCCCTTCAGCTTGCTTAGCCCCTTTGGATTGCTTAGCCTCATCCTTCAGAGGAGGACTATAAATCTGAAGGATTAATTGTTAGTCTATCTGAGAATCAGATATCTTTGACGGAGTTTTTAGATTTTATTATACTGAGAAACCAGATCTTTATCTTGATTATACGTGGTCATTGCAGTTATATCTTCAACAATTGCCTACTACAAGTTGGTTATGCAAGGATTATAAAGTGGTAATATGACCAAAACATTTGAAAGCTCCTCGATATGGATACCCAAAAAGACCAACAGGTAAGCGAGGTTTGCTAATTTCAAAACAACCTTTATTTTTATATTGGACATAAAAAGGGCCCGCCAACCAAAAAACATTTGAGGAGCAACCAACAATGCTCTTCATGAAGGGAAAGATAGGGGTAAAATTCCAAAGTGAGCTTTGGAATTGGCAGGTGCGCCTTATAAAGGCTGCCCTTCAGGGGCCTCACCCAATTCATTGATTAGGCTCATACAAGCCTAAATATACAATTTGGGAAAGGCACAACCCAGCGCCCAAAATGACTGAGCCAAAAGTATTTTTAAAGCAATTTGGATCTTATATAAAGAATCCAAATATGAGTCAAAATGTAACAATCAAGATGAACTTGATTGTTACACTACCTTCCCTCTAGAGGAGGACCCTATCCCAAAGAGGGGCCCCATAGCAGAAGGCTGCCACGATGAGGGCTTCCTGGGGCGAGTTGCCTCGAGCCTCAGGAAGATTAGCCTAAATAAACTCTGGGCCCCTTGAGGGAAAAGACAAATAGCAAGGGCAAATCAGGACTGGGCTTCTGGAATCAGCCACCTAGCCCAAGGACGAACCCCAGCACGTAACTGTGTGCATACTCCCTCCCAGGCTCCTGTTGGCGATGGTCTTCCCATTCTGACCAGAAAGGCGCTTTTTCCAACATAAGCGCAAGGGGGGCACATGGTACAGCACAGCTGGATGGGAATCCCCTTTCTGGTAGGACCATATGTTGGTGAGGGAGCCTTTCTGGGACAGGTCCCCTCAGTGACTATTTATACCTGATGAGCGGGAGGCACCAACAGGATTTTCAACTGACAATCACTTCAGGTCCAGGGTTGGCCATCATTCACTGGATCCCACCGGTGCTAATTCCTTGACAACCAGGACCAAATGACCACTGAGGTCGGCTGAACTGGGGATCAGAGACATATAGCGCACATTTGACTTCATAACTATGCTACAATCAGAAAATCCCAGTTTTGACTGCCATTAAATTAAATGACCTCTTAGCACACCAACAAGCAACTAAAGTAGCAGACTGAGTAGGGAGAGGTTTAAGACACAACAGCGCCAAACATTGCCTACTATGAGTTGGTTATGTAAGGGTTGAATAGTGGTTGGTCTGACAAGCCATGCAAAAGCTCCTTGAAATGGATTTAAAAAAGACCGTTAGGTAAGCGAGGTATGCTAACCACGAAAAAACCTTTATTTTTATTCTGGATATAAAAAGGGCCCACCGACCAGAACTCATCTTGGGAGCAACTGAAAATGCTCCCCAGGAAAGGAAATCTAGGAGTAAAATTTTGAAGTGATCTTCAGAATTGGCAGGTGCGCCTTATAAAGGCTGCCCTTTGGGGGCCTCACCTGAATCAATGATTAGGCTCATACTAGCCTAATCTACAATCTGGGCGAGGCACAACCCAGAGCCCAAAATGACTGAGCCAAAAGTATTTTTAAAGCGATTTGGCTCAGATTTGTAGAATCCAAATCCAAGTTAAAATGTAACAATTGAGACAAACTCAATTGTTACATAAACTATTATTATGATAATCCTTTGTTTGCCTCATACAACATGACAATGCAACTATAGGATTACAATCGCAGTGTTTGAAGGTGTCGTCATTCTTGTTGCATACTTTGCCTCTGGGAATTTCCCTACAAGATCAACAGTTGCCTCTTTTCCAGCTATGTGGCTTGTTTGTAAGCCCTAATATGTATCTAAACTAATATTTTCTTCATGTATAATCTAGAACCTCTTTTATTAGAATACTCATAATGGCTGTTCTAGCTTTTTGGGCTCTTCACTGGATTCTGACTAATATGGATACAGAATTAGTTTTTCTTTAATAAGGCATTTGCTAAATATCTACATCAATGCTTGAGTGTTTCCTGACCTTATATGATTTGACTATGACTACTAAAGTTGAGCATTTAGATTTTATGTTGTAGCATAGTATTAGACTGTACCAAATTTACTTCACATTTGTTTTATAACTACTTGAAGTATCTGGTATCATGGAGGAACTATGATAAGACAAAATGAGCTTTCATCTATAATTCTTTGTGCTAATACAGTATAATTAGCTTTCAACTTTTATATAAAATTCCATTTATGTAGTAGGACTTACCATGCAAGGCTCACTTGTCACTATAAATATTATGTAATCTACAAGTTCTTGCCTTCATAGACATTTCTTCTGATGGCATAGAGACGCATTTAAGAGCGTAGGGCAATGTAATAGATAGTGAAATTATTCCTGGTGATGAGTTCTCAAATAAAGTTAATCAGAATAAAGACAAAGTATACTACTAAAGAGCATTGAAAATGATGAAAAGCTTTTTAAGGTCATAGACAGGAGTTAGGTTTACTATATCCTTCATAGTGAGTCGATTTAGGCTCTTTATTAACACAAAGTTTACATAAAATTCGAAAAAAAATAATGAGTAATCATAGTTGAACAAACCCTGTAAATTACAATTTTACTGAAATTTAAATACTGCATCTCAAATGGAAAGTTAATTACAATAGTTTTATTGAATTCATCTATAATTTAAATCTTTTTGTAGTTTTTCCTACTATATGAATTTTTTTAAAAAGTTCATATAAAGTTTTGATTAAATTATTTTCTTAGCACTATTAAAGTAGATTTATTAATACAATTTTTTTAAACACAGGTATGGTATGTTTTAGAATATTTCAGTCATTTTTAAAATCTTATAGAAGCATACTCTTAATTTGTAAATAACATGCAACTTTAAACTTATAAGCTAAGAGAAACTTATAAATTCTTTATCAATCAAGGCTTAATATCTTTTTTAGTACTAGATAAGGCTTAATATCTTCTTGTCCTAATTTAGTTAATTTTAATCTAATTTATCTATGTCTACATTTGTAG